>SZWC01003015.1:85917-103340 GCA_023375785.1 Penium margaritaceum
AGAGAGAGAGAGAGAGAGAGAGAGAGAGAGAGAGCTGGTAAGATTTCATGCCTGAGAGCCACTCTGTGCAAGTGTCTGCAGGAATGGTTGCATGAGGTTGTGGCGGATCTGGGACCTAGGACCTCCCTTTACCAGACCCGAAACACAACTTTGCGCATACACTCGGCCAACGCATGAGGATGCATAGGTGGAGTGGACATTTCTCGATACACTCAGAAAAAGGTCTTGGAAGTGACCAATCCATTCACCGAGTACAAACTGAACAAAAGGGCGATACGTTCGAAGTCAAATTCAGGATGATGATACACTCTCCTCCTCACATGCACTGAGGCAACTCACGACAACTCACGTTTGATCCGCTCCAAGGCAGGGTGGGGACGCCGGCGGCCTGCGCGATGATGGACGAGCCGACCTTGTCCCCCAGCGCGGCCATGGGGCCAGCGGGCGGGCCGAGGAAAGCAATGCCGCGCGCTGCGAGCGCCTCGGGCAGGGCAGGGTTCTCCGAAGCGTGGCCCCATCCAGGCCACACCGCGTCCACAGCTTGCATGCGTGCCACCTGCAGTTGTGCGTTGTGTGGAGGAGACGGGTCCCGAGAGGAGGTGGAGAGTGTGAGAGAAGCATTGGGGTGGTCTGAGGAGACGGTCGAAACTCCTGGAAGGTGGGCACACAAGAGGCATAGAGGCATGTTGTGCTGAATCGTGAACATGGCGCTGGCCCAATGGGAGCACCTGATGGTTGGATGGTGTTACTGAGGGCGGAATCCTGGGGTCGAGTCTCCAGGCCAGGCATGCTCGCCGGCAGACTCAGCGAGCAGCAGCCTGAGATGGGTGTGGAATGTTTTTCACTCTGTGGAAAATGGGAGAGGAAGAGAATGGAAAGAGGAAAGAGGGGGAGACATAGTAGTTTGACAGATGTAACCAAGGGGACAAGCCCCGGGCGGGAAAGGAGGGGGGGAAGGGGGTTAAGGGGGGGGAAGAGTGGCACAGTGGTAACTCATCGCTGATTTGAGTGCTTCACTGACGTCGGCGATGAGTTCGACGTTGGCGTAGTTGTGGTTGTTGGGTCCGCCCGGTACCTCCACGATCTCGTCTGCAAGTCGGATGTGCTCCGCGTTTGCAGCCAGATCCTCCGGAGTGCACAGCCCCACAAGCGTTATGGCCCTGCGCAGTCCGATACAATGCACGGTGTGGAATCAAATTCAATATGCATCGCACGGCTCTTCCTGGGACACAGACTGAGAACCATGACGTAGCTGCCATGACGTAATTGCCATGGCACTGCACGGCGGCCTTGCTAAACAGTGGCTAGCTGGACAGTGACTCCCAACGGGAGCGGTACCGTCATGGTCAGCGCCAGCAACAGCAACACTGGCAGCAGGCACAGAAGCAACTACGGCAGCAGCAGCACCAGCAGCACCACCCTCAGAAGCAACAGCAGGAGTAGCAGCGGTAAAAACAACAGTGCAGCAAAGTGTTACCTGTCATGGTCGAAGGCCTCCTGCGCCCACGCGCGGATGCTGCGGATGAACTTGACAGCCGCAATGCCGTTGTTTGCCACCAGCACGCGGTGAATGGGGCGGTTGCCGCCTAGACCGAAGCACAGCTCTCGCACCAACTCCCGCTTGTCCCTCCCGTCGGGCGACGGAGCCCCGCCGTTACCCCCATTCGCAGAATTGTCGTTGGGAGCGTGCGGGTTCCGGCCTCCGCTTCCACCGCCCTCACCCCTCCCTCCTCCTCGAGCAGCGCCACCTGCCGCTCCTCCTCCGCCGCTGCTGCTCCCACTGTCCGCTCCTCCCCCACCGGGCAGCCCAGCTGCTTTCGTCGCCATGTGAGGCAGTCCTGCAAGCTGCTCTTGTGGCTGCTGCTTCTGCTGCTGCTGCTGCTGCCCCTCCGGGAGAAGGCTACACTCGGTGAATCCAGGGAGCCCAGGCGCAAAGGTGACAGAAGTGGAGCGCTTGTTTCCACCCGCCCCTCCCAGCCCGAGGCCGAGCCTGCTTCTCCCCCTCACGCCGCTGCTCCTCCACCCGTCCGCCGGCTTTGTCCCCCAGGTGCGGTCCGCCGCGGCCTTGGGCACTCCGTCAGAGAGGCGCTGCCGCGCCTGCGCCGCCCACGCCAGCACCAGCGCGAGCGCAATGAGGGCTAGCGCCGCGGCCGCCATGGGGACAGGGCCCGCGCCCGAGGGCGGGGCCACGGCCGCGCCGACGAGGATGACCGCCGCCGACTGCGCAGCGGCGCGCGTGTCGCTGTCAAACGGCGGCACGGTGAGGGTGCTGAGGGTTGCGGCGGCCTGACGCACGAAGTTGAGCAGTGGGAGGAGGAGGGGGCGGTGGGAGGCGTCAGCGAAGAGGTGGCGCAGGTGGGACACCAGCTGCTGCTCCGAGGGAGCGGCTGGGTGCGGCACATCGATGCCGTCGACGCCGCATGCTGCACCAGCTGAAGGGGAGGCTGAAAGAGCTGGCTGCACCAGCGCATTGGTCGCATCACAACTTCCCGGCTGAGCTGGGGCGACGCTGACCGGGACGCTCGGCTGACCCTTTTTGCCCTCCTCCACCACTGCGTGCCAAGGTGCGCCAGAAGTAGCCAAGCTGGCGCTGCCATGATCCGCCACGAGGTCGTGCTCACCTGCTCCGCCCGAGCTGGCAGCGACACTCGGCCCGTGCGGAAGCGGCCCGGAGCGGTCCTCCTCAACCGTCGCAGTGCCGGATGCGCCGACCCCTCCCGCCTCGCGACTCGCTGCGCTCTCGGCTCCCAATTCCTCGCGCTTGGAGACCTCCAAACCGGAGGAAGCAGCACCAACCCCGGTGGAGTCCGCAACGCCGCTGACCCTGCTGCTTCCGCGGTCGCATCCGCTGCTTGCGCAGCTCAGTAGGGCAGCAGGGCAGGAGTAGGAGGAGGCGGTTGAGGAGATGTAAGAGGAAGCGGCGGAAGTTGGAGAGTGCGGCGGAGGTGACGAGGCAGACTCCGAGGAGGGGGAGACTGGGGGAGGCTGGGTGTGGTTGTGCGTGGAGCGAGAGGAAGAAACACGGAAGCTTCCGAGGTGGGCTTTGCGGCGGAGAGCAGTGGCAGGGTTCTTCAACAGCTGAGGCACTGCGGCCCATGTGAGAGCGCCTCCCCCGCTCCCGCTGCTGCCGCCGCTGCCACTGAGGCTGCCACCGCTGCTGCTGCTGGTGCTGCTGCTGGTGCTGCTGCTAGTGCGCCTGTGCGCCCTCCTCTCAGACGAGCCCATGTTGAAAGTGTTCTCTGACTCCCTTTGCCGTTCCGTGTGATGGTGGTGGTGGTGGTGATGCTGCTGCCGATTCTGCCGCTGATTGCGACCACAAAGCTTGCAAAGAAGCTTTGTGTGGATCCGCTACAGACCTACTTTTCCCCAGCAGCTGCTGCTTTTCCCAAATGCTGCTCTCCTCTTCTTGCTTCTGCTGCTGCTGCTGCTGCTGCTGCTGCTGCTGCTGCTAATTCGTCCTACGACTTTGCAGGTTCCCCCCAGTGCGCGATCAGCAGTCAGTCACTCACGATCAGCTGTGTTTCCAGACTGCACTGCTCGCGGCGAACGATTAGACTCGGAGGATGAAGGGGATGGGCACACACACACGCGAGCCTGCCTTCGTCGCAATGGGAGGCATTGGGGCGACGCGGAGGTTTTATGGTGCCTGCAGCTGGTGCGCTGCGGCTCGCTTTGGTCTCCATGCTCGTCTTCGTAGACGAGCATGGGGGGGGGGGGGGGGACAAGGCACAAGCCCAGCTGCATTTGAATTTGCAGCAGTCGTACCAGGCTGGCTGAATTTTCTAACTCAACACAACACTGTGCCATCGGGTCTTGGCACGGCCGCTGCTGCTGCTGCTGCTGCTGCTGCTGCTGCTGTGGGCTGCAGGCTGCAGCCGACAGCAGCAGCAGCCTGCAGCTGCGCCCAGCAGCTGGTGGCATGTAATGTAACAAGGCGCTGAGAGCGGCCGTGTGAACGCGATGAGGGAGGAGACGGTGCGCAGTGCGGACTTCGCGCAGGCCGAAACTCCGCGCACAGCATTTTCCTCCTCTCATGTTTAGCGGCGCGATAGGGCGATTGGTTGGGGGAGGGGGGGGGGGGGGGGGGGGGGGGGGGGGGGGAGAGGTTTACGAGAAGGAGCTGACGAACTGGGAGGTAAGCAAATCTGAAGCANGGGGGGGGAGCGTGGGGAGGATTGGAGAGTTGGAGGGGGCCCCGGCATGCAGCCTGCCCTGCCCTTGACCTGGGCTAAAATCGCCACGCCTGGAGGGTTGCCCCAGAACCCCATGGCGCCCCGGATCTTGGATGAGGTGCACAAAACGAGCCAACGCAAGTGCTGTACGCGAAGATAAAATCATTTCACTTTTTCTTTTTGTCAGGGCGCGGCTCGGCCGCCTGAAGACGGACGATCCCACGCTTGAGTTGACGCGTTCTCGCAGTCGTCGAGCCGCGAAAAGCCATTCGAAGCGCCCGTTCAGTATCCGATTTGCTGCGAATCGACGGTGCCTTTTGCCTTACAGCCCCAATCTTCGGCGGCTCGCTTGACCAGCTATCTTAACGACCGGCTGTTGAGGCCGCCGGCATATCGCCCTATCTTAACTTCCGTCAAGTGAACTAAGGTCTCTTTTGATGGACGACATTTCTGTACAACGAAGAACACAGCAAGCCGCTGAAAGACAAAAGCGAGGGGAACTCATCATGTAAACGAAGTTGGCTTTGGAGCGATCGTGATGGCTTCCACTCAAAGCTGTCATAATGACCAAGTCGACGAAACTGGGCAGGGCTGCTAATGGTATAGGCCCACTCGATATCTTCCTCTGGAAAGTTTCAACGGGGATATATTGATGTACATTCGCATAAGAATGAATCAGTGTCCATCCATTGCAGATGAAAAGAACTGTGACACTACGTTCATGTGAGATGGCTAAATGGTCAATAGCAAGGTCAATCTCTTCATAAGAAACATGGAATGTTGACATGAATGTAAGAGGTTCAACTTTGACAACAACCAAAAAATGGATATGTGATACATTTAACAAATATAGCAATGTCAAGCACATCTATGTACCATAATTATTAAAACGTTTTTACTCTGAGAGCACTTAGTCATACTTAAGGCAACAACATGAAAAACCATAAATAGCATTTTTTCCATAAATAAGAAATAAAGATGATATGGAGATTCAAGGAAAACCTTGAACGCATCCTAGTATTATGCATGTATTTCTAAGACATCAAATAACTCTAACATATGGTGGATGGAAATAATATAAATAAAAAAATTGAATTTTTCCACACCCTTCACGTTTCATTTTTTTAATAATCACCAAAGATCACAGGTGACGTGACAATGAAATAAAGAAACCATGATATGTTATTTGTGATAATAAAGGAGGCTATGGTCCATTTTTAAGCAATACTACATAAATCCTTATCATACGAAGCTAAAATCGTGGTGCATTAGGGTTTGAGTCCTTGTGCCATTATATGTTCTTGTTCACAATCATTAGTGAGCACACCATAACCATGTGCTTCCTCTTTTGGTCTACATTGCACAAATACGCTACACTCTCCCCACTAGGCGTGAGATCAACTCAACTTCTCCACACATCTAACATGAGATCCAAGCCTTAGAAATTCGATCTAGAGGAAATTTTATTATTGCTATCCTCGACTGACAAGGCTAAAATGAAAAGGTGAGGTTCTTTGATCCTTATGGCTGTTGATGTTTGTGGGGTGCAGCAAGGGCTAGCTTCCTTGCTGCTGGGACCGTTGTGCTTGGAGAGCAACCACAGAAAGAGTAGAAAGCTGAAACTGGGAGAATGCTGGGACTAAATGACTGTAGTTGATCACAACTATAGTACAAGAGACAGTACAGCAAACACAGCTCAGCTAGAGACTAACTCTGGACTCTCACGCCTGGACACAGCTCCTGGCCCACAGGTGGGCAATGCCTAACAAGACAGCTCAAACTAGGAAGCTTGAGTCTTGGGCGTAGTCTGGCCACCACTTCTACGTAGTCAGGCCTTCAGGTAGTCAGGGGCGTCCTCCTGCCCAGGCTGGCAGACTGCTGCCAGGCTTACTAGGGTCTTGAGAAGAGTGTCTGCAGAGCCTTGGCCTCAGGTGATGTCTGGAACTGGTGGAGGCTGCTATGGTAGACTGCAGGCGGAAAGCTTGGTGATGACTGAGTTGTTGAATGAATACTGCCAGGCTGGCCACCTTTTATAGCAGGCTGCTGGCAAGTTGACAGCTGTCCAAGCTGATGGAAGCTTCCGACTGCAGGTGGGAAGATTCCTAGCCTGGGAATCTTCCTGTAGGCAGTAGCCCCCCAGTAGCTCCTGCTACTGAGTCGTGCATGACTGTGCTGATCCAGAGCGGTCCCCGCTTCTGGCTTTGCATGTGGCTGATGACTCGTGCATGCATGCTGTGACATAGTGTTGTGTCACGCATGCATGCGTTGATGTAGAGCGGTCCCCACTCTGGGCCTTGCATGCTGCTGCTGAGTCGCGCTGATGCAGTAGCTGATGCAGGGCGGTCCACACTGCCCAGTCAGGTGTAGCCCCACCCTGACTGGACCTAGCCCAGAACCCAGCAGTGCGTAGTCGCACTGCACAGCTACTGACTCGTCTGGGTCAGCAGGCATGCACAGCCCTACTGTGCATGCAGCACACAATATTTTACAGCTCTAGGGTCCATTCCCCCCANTTCTGGCTTTGCATGTGGCTGATGACTCGTGCATGCATGCTGTGACACAGTGCTGTGTCACGCATGCATGCGTTGATGTAGAGCGGTCCCCACTCTGGGCCTTGCATGCTGCTGCTGAGTCGCGCTGATGCAGTAGCTGATGCAGGGCGGTCCACACTGCCCAGTCAGGTGTAGCCCCACCCTGACTGGACCTAGCCCAGAACCCAGCAGTGCGTAGTCGCACTGCACAGCTACTGACTCGTCTGGGTCAGCAGGCATGCACAGCCCTACTGTGCATGCAGCACACAATATTTTACAGCTCTAGGGTCCATTCCCCCCATGGACCTAGATGCAAGAATTAAATCTGGCCTGTACAAGCGGAGAAATCTCCGCCGTTGAACCCAGGAATTTTTTAGAGAAAATTCCCTAACTTCTGGCAGGCTCCTCCGATTCTGAAACCGACTGCGCTAGCTTGACGAGAAAAAAAGGTGCAGTAATCGTCACCTCTAACACTCCCCCTCGATTGGTGCGCCGAAGAGTTTTCTAGTTGTCGGTGAAGAAATCGGTGACGTTGGGTGTCTCCCAGAGAGTTTCAATGTCAGAAGAAATTTCTACTGCTTCCCCGGTGTCAAAAAAATTGAGAAGAGGCTTTTCCTTGCTCCCGGGATCGAAATCACTCTCGACTACAACGACCGGGGCTCCCTCTGGGTCTTTTCCGGCTTCAGGAGTTTGCTGCTAGGCTTTTCCTACTATTTCCACCATCAAAAAAATGTTAGGTGGCATCTCATGTCCTCTCGGACGAATTTCGGTGACTTTTGCTGCAAGAAAACGCGTAGGGGCGTTTTTGGCGCATGCTGCTACATGGAGGGGCACTCCGGTTGACTTGCCCTTCGCTTGGAAGCTTCCCTGCTGCTTTCTGGTGCGTGCAGAAGTAGCTGGGAGAGAAGGAAAAAATATTCTCCTCTCCCCCTCATGTCCAGTGGCTGTTGTGGAGGTATAAATGGCAGTTGCAGTGTTGCCATTTTTGCCCTCATGCGTGCAAAGTCGATGCTCCATAGCTCCACTTAGAATCTGCGCGATTTTGGCTGCCGCAGCTGGATTTGGGGTCGCGCTAGTCGTTTGTCGCACGCTTGGAGTCTCCTCCACTGCTGCTGAATTGCTCATCGAGTGCGCTGTGACCCCCTCCTCTCGCCGTCCATCTTTTTCCTGCCGCCATCCTCGTCCTTTTCCCAGCTCGCTCTCCAGGTTTCGTCCCAAAGTGGGTGGAGCAGCTGTAGCACGTTTACGTGGGGTCAGCTTACTCGCCAGCTCTTTGGTGTGTGAGCGAGCCCCCTTTTTTGTGTCGCTCGCTCGCTTGACCCCCCTGCCTGTCGCGACGACAGGCAGTCTCGCTGCCAGGCCTGCCGTCGTGGCAGGCCTGCTGCTTGCTGCCGCTCCTGCCCCTCTCGCAGCTCGCCCCCCCCCCCTCTGCTTTTGCCGCAGCTGTTCCGCCGCGATCCCCTGCTTCGCTCTTTGCCGTCGCGGCAGGCTGTCACGGCAGGCACCCCTGCTTTGGGGCTGCTCTCGCAGCTTGCTGCGGCCGCTGCTTGCTCCCGGCAAAATCAGTTGCGCGCCCCTCTTTTAGCATCCGAGTGACAGTCCGCGCCGCTTCACTTTTATTTTTCCCTGAGGACTGAACTGGGTCTTCGGAGGAACAGTTTTATGGAAAAGTAGGAGAGTGAAGTAGGTCTCCTAACGAAGTAGAGGACTGAAGGGGGTGGTTGAAGCTGCTGACTGTCTGGGAGAAAAAATGATTTTCTGTAGTAGTCTGTTGAGGGGATACAGGTATACATTTCTCAGATGTCACGCGGACACTGAGCGTGACTGAGTCTGTCGTCGATGAAAGGACTTGAACTGCTGCTGGGGAATTTTCTTCATGGCTCTGGATCTCTGCTGCATGCTCCACAAAAATTTCTCCGTGCACCATGAGGCATGAATCTCCATTTTTCTGTGTGCAGAGATCACCAATGGCGTTAGCATGCGTGTTCGACTGCCGCGTGTCTCCCAGGTCGCCATTCTTCCGGGGATACTGCGAGTGGGCATTGCGCGTAAGTCCACACTGCTCCATACACCTGTAAAAAATGTCCTTCGGGATAATTTTTGTCAAAAAATCTGCTGCTTACGCTGTTCCTGGAACGTGCTCGAGGACAATCATGTGGTCGATCACCTTCGAGCGAATCCAGTGGCCGCGAATGTCAATGTGCTTCGCCCGCCCCTGAAATTTGGTCGAGTTTGCAAGGTTGATAGCTGATTTGTTGTCGACGTAAACTTTGGTCGGGCCGTGCTGCGGGAAGTCGATGTCGTCAAGGAGGTTCCTGAGGTAGGTGACCTCCTGAGCTGCTGATGTCGCCGCGGCATACTCAGCTTCAACTGAGCTGAGTATGATGATGTTTTGCCTCCTGCTCGACCACGAGACTGCCGTTCCGGCCAGGAGGCAAACGAATCCTGTGGTGCTTCGACGGTCTTCCTCAGTACCGCCGAAATCTGCATCCACGTAGCAGCTCAGCTCCAAGTTGCTTGACGAACCGAAGGCCAATCCTGTGTCTGAGGTAGTCCGGAAGAACCCAAGGGCACGGTCCAGCTCCTTGCAAGCCCTTTCACAGAAGGTCTCATTCCCATGCGCCAGGTTTCTCACCGCAAACTGCAGGTCCGGCCGTGTGCAGCTTGTAGCGTGCATGAGAGAACCGACTCGGCTGCGATAGTCAGTCTCATTTCTCCCCCTTGGTCCCTGATGAATTAGCTGCTACTGCGTTAGGGGAGTCGAAACGTGATGATCTGGGACGTCAAACCGTTCGAAGACTTTGGTTGCGTAAGACTGCTATGACAACTTGAGCGTGCGTGATGCACGATCACGTTTGATGTTCATGCCGAGGTAGTACTCAAAGCTCGGCATCAACATCACATTGACTTCTTTTGCCATTGCACAAGCAGTTGCGTGGTTGAAATGTGGCGATGGGCCGATGATCAGGATATCATTGACGTAGACAAGGACGTAGCAGTCTGGACGTTTGTTCTCAGCCTGACAATGTAGAAACAAGCAGTCGTCGTAGGCTGATGGATGAAAGTCCAGTGACTCAAGGAGGCTCTGCAGCTTGCGGTACCAAAGGAGAGGGCTCTGCTTCAAGCCATACAAGCTCTTGACGAGCTTGCATACTCTTCTGCTGCCGTCATCATACCCTTCTGGCTGCTTCATGTAGACCGTAGTGTCCATTTCTCCATGCAGAAAGGCGTTCTTGACGTCGAGCTGCTGCACTTCGTAGTCTTTGACTGCTGCAATGGCGAGCATGATGCGCGCTGTGGTATAACGGCTGACAGGTGCGTAGGTTTCGAAGAAGTCCTTGCCTTCCACTTGCGAGAACCCCTTTGTAACCAGGCGCGCTTTGAACTTGTCGATGCTGCCGTCCGCCTTTGTTTTCACCCTGAACACCCACTTCACACCAATAGGCCTCGAGCCGGATGGCAACTCTGTTAGCTCCCACGTTCCTTCCTCCATGAGGTTGTTGTACTCTCCATCCAGTGCTGTTTTCCATTCTGCTACAAACTCCCCTGCCAGTGCTTCCTTGAGTGACTTTGGCTCAGGCGGTAGTGCAGATGAAGCCTTGGAAAGGAGAGCTATCAGATGCGTTGTTGTGAAGTCCGCATGTACCTCATCATTTTCAGCATACACCGTGCATGCTGTGATCGCCATGTCGCATTCTACTTCATCCTCCTTGTGCTGTTCTTCCATCTGCTGCTGCAGGAGGCGCGTGAAGTGCCGGCGTTCGATTGTGCCGTCGTGCTTCTTCAGCCGCGTCGCCTCTACACATCTTGCGTCGCCACGGGATGGCGTTCGCCATGGCCTATTACGACCGTCTCCTGATCAAGTCGATGCGTTCGTCGTGGTCAGCCGCGAGGGGCACACTCGTGCACACCGCCTCTTTGCTCGCCTGATCCAGATCCGTCGTGGTGAGTGGATCATAGTCTGCTGCTTCATTTTGGATTAACTCCACAAATGAGTTATAGAATGACTCAAGGAGGTCTGGTGTGGTCGAGCGTTTGGCTTCCCACCCTTGACGTGTCAGATGCTCGAAGAAAACAGCATCACGACTGGTGACAATTCGTTGAGAGTCGATGTCGTAGAACTCCCAACCTTTCATGTTGGGGCTTTGTCAGACAAACATGCCCTAAGCTGCTTTATTTGCAAGCTTCTTGCGATGTTCTTTTGGGACGTGGAGAAGCGCCATGCAGCCAAATGTCCGAAGCATGGTGATGTCCGGCTTGCAGTCGTGCCATGCTTCAAACGGAGTCATGTCTGGCAAAGCCATGTGTGGTACACGATTCCGCACCCAAAGTGCTTGCCTCAAAGCATACGGCCACCAGGTGTTGTCCAGCTGCGCTCCCAACAGCATGGATTTGAATGTTCCTGAACAGTGCGATTCGCCCTTTCTGCGACACCATTATGCTGCGGGGTATATGGTGTAGAGAACTACTACACGATGCCCATGTCCTCAACCTGTGACATGAACTCTGTGCTGGTGTACTCGCCAGCATTGTCGGAGCGTAGGACTTGCAGCTTCTTGTTGCTTTGCCTCTCCGCCATTGCCAGCCATTTGAAGATGTAGGTTGGCGCTTAATCTCGGGTTCGGAGGGGGTAGCTCCAAAGGAAACGTGTCGCATCGTCCACAAAGATGAGGAAGTAGCGGTGTCCACCATAGACCGTTGCTGAGGGAAGCGGTCCGCAGATGTCGGTGTGAACCAGTCTCAGCTTTTGGCTGATGTTGCACTTGCTCGCTGGAGGAAACATTTGTCGTGGCAACTTGGCACGAACGCAGTCCTCACAAGGGTCAGTTCTGCCTTGGCCACTTTTCTTGATGTCGAGGCCGTTGACATGGCCCTTCTTCACCATGGATTCCACCAACTAATTGCTGATGTGGCCAAGCCTCTTGTGCCACACTACAGCATCTGCACCTGCTGGTTGGTGTAGACTTGCTGCTGCAAATGGGGAATCCGTCTCATCTTGAGCTGGTGCGCTGAAGACCTGCTCAATCATGCCATGAGGAAGGAGCTGACCTTCCCCAAAGGTTTTTCCTTCATGGCTTTTGAGCGAGACATGCTTTCCGTTACTGATGACGCGAGCTCCTCTCTTCATGAGTTGGCCGAGGGAGAGGAGGTTAACGGCAATGTCAGGTATGTGGAGAACGTTGCCAAACTTGACCTGTGCTCCATCATACCCTGTCACGGTCATCATGCCCTTGCCGAGCACGGGCACCTGATTGTTGTTGGCGACTGTCACATAGCTCCTATCAGAAGGCTCGTAGTTGTGGAGGCAGGATTTGTGGTACGTGATGTGCGAGGTACACCCGCTGTCCAGGTACCAAACATACGGCGAGCAAACCAGCTTGTCGCTCTGACTGTGTGACAGCTGGAACACTGATGTAGTGTAGTCAAACTACTGCCCTTTGCCTTCCTCCTTCGCCTTCTTGTCGGACTCCTGACTGTCCTTTTTAGTCTTTTCTCCTCCACTCTCCTTCTTCTCTCCCCCTCGCTTCTTCCCCTTGAAGTTGCTCTGCATCCTCCCTTTCTCCTCATCACGCAACCTCTTGAAGGAGTCTTTCTTCACGTGCCCTTTCTTCTTGCAATAATGGCACGTGATATCAGGACGTGATCCGGTCAGCTGGCCGATGGCGTTGCGTGGGATTGCCTTTGGGAGGGAGCGCGTTGATTCATGGGAGTATGCTGACTTCATCACTGCATGGCTGTTCGACAAGGAGTGAGACGCGCTCTTCTCTCCTTCATTCTGGTAAGCTGCATTGCTGAAAATGCGAGCTTTTTTGCTTGTGAGTTAGCAGTCTCTCTGCTCTGTTAATAACATCTTACAGACGTATGCCTCTGTCAGTTCTGCTTCAGGCTTGAACTTGAGAACTTTATTCACGCCATCCCAGTCTCCAGTGAGGCCGTTGAGTAGGAAGGTCACAAAGATTGGCTCAGAGATGGGTGCGTCTATGATGGCAAGTTGGTCACAGAGTGATTTTGCCTTGTGGATGTAGCTCTCAATGTCACTGAAGCTGCTGAGGCTGATGTGGGTGAGCTCTGTGAGGAGATGAGACTTGAAAGTGGAGTCACCTGACATATATGTCCGTAGCAGATAGGACCATGCATATTTGGCTGGCTCAGCTGTTGCCTCGTACATGCGAATGGCTTGCTGAATGAAAGGACTGAGCTGATTATCAAGCACCATGTATGCAGCTTGCGTGAAGTAGTTGAACTCCGACACGATGTGTGGTGGAGATCCTGGGGGAGGGGGAACATAATAGCCAGTGTAGAACTTCCAGATGCTGTGAATCTGGGCCACTTGTTTGAACTTGTGGGCCTAGTGCGGGAAGTTCTCGCCATTGAACCGGTCGATCTTGATCTTGTACAGATGTAGAAAGGCTGCTACTGCTGGCACAATGTCCTCTAACCCCTGGTACCCAACTCCCTCTGTTGGAGTTGTATGACACTGCTGCACGTTTGCTGCTGCCGGTTGCGCCTGAAACACAGATTGCACTGTTGGATGTGGTTGCCCCATGTATTTCTAAGGCGTTGGTGCTTGAGGAGATGGCTGAAATGGTGCCATCGTGGGCATGCCCAATGGAACCTGTGGCTGTTGAGCTGGAAACTGCTGCTGCATTCCTACTTGTGCTGACGTTGCTAGTGGCACTTATGGAGGAATGATAGGCTACTGCATGGCTGGTGGAGGTTTTGGCTGAGGTAAATGTGCTGATGATGCTTGTGAAGCTTGATGGGCATGATTCAACTGCTGTTGCTGCTATTGCTGTTGCTGTTGTTGCAGTTGTAGTTGTTGCTGTTGCAGCTGGTTCTGTTGCTGTAGCCATGCCATCTACTGCTGAAGCTGATTCAACTGAGCATCACGTGTGAGCTGCTCTTGCTGGCGAAGTAGCTCTTGTGCACCTAGTTGCTGCCTCAATGCCATGGTCTCTTGCTCCACAGCCTGGCGCGTAGCTGCTTCTTGCTACGCCATGCGCTTTGCTTCATCCGCCAAGCGTTGCGCTTCTTCCGCCTTACGTTCTGCCTGCTCTGCCACATGACGACCCTGATCTTGTCCCATGCGCAAACCATGCAGGACAGAATTTTCATCAAGAGGTGGAGAGTTCGCACCTGAATTCTCCATCTCCATGTTGCTCACGTTATCCACGTTGCCTCTGACGTTTGCAGGCTGGATCCCACCTTGGGCGCTTGAAGACNCTTGCTGCGCCATGCGCTTTGCTTCATCCGCCAAGCGTTGCGCTTCTTCCGCCTTACGTTCTGCCTGCTCTGCCACATGACGACCCTGATCTTGTCCCATGCGCAAACCATGCAGGACAGAATTTTCATCAAGAGGTGGAGAGTTCGCACCTGAATTCTCGATCTCCATGTTGCTCACGTTATCCACATTTCCTCTGACGTTTGCAGGCTGGATCCCACCTTGGGCGCTTGAAGATGTCAGTTGCTCGCTGGCGTAGGCGACTGGATTCTACAGCTCCTCCAGAACACACCACTAGCTAGGACTCAGACTATAGATGCTGTCAGCACAAACCTTGCTCTGATACCATGATGATGTTTGTGGGGTGCAGCAAGGGCTAGCTTCCTTGCTGCTGGGACCGTTGTGCTTGGAGAGCAACCACAGAAAGAGTAGAAAGCTGGAACTGGGAGAATGCTGGGACTGAATGACTGTAGTTGATCACAACTATAGTACAAGAGACAGTACAGCAAACACAGCTCAGCTAGAGACGAACTCTGGACTCTCACGCCTAGACACAGCTCCTGGCCCACAGGTGGGCAATGCCTAACAAGACAGCTCAAACTAGGAAGCTTGAGTCTTGGACGTAGTCTGGACACCACTTCTAGGTAGTCAGGCCTTCAGGTAGTCAGGGGCGTCCTCCTGCCCAGGCTGGCAGACTGCTGCCAGGCTTACTGGGGTCTTGAGAAGAGTGTTTACAGAGCCTTGGCCTCAGGTGATGTCTGGAACTGGTGGAGGCTACTGTGGTAGACTGCAGGCGGAAAGCTTGGTGATGACTGAGTTGTTGAATGAAGACTGCCAGGCTGGCCACCTTTTATAGCATGCTGCTGGCAAGTTGACAGCTGTCCAAGCTGATGGAAGCTTCCGACTGCAGGTGGGAAGATTCCTAGCCTGGGAATCTTCCTATAGGCAGTAGCCCCCCTAGTAGCTCCTGCTGCTGAGTCGTGCATGACTGTGCTGATGCAGAGCGGTCCCCGCTTTTGGCTTTGCATGTGGCTGATGACTCGTGCATGCATGCGTGACACAGCATGCATGCGTTGATGTAGAGCGGTCCCCACTCTGGGCCTTGCATGCTGCTGCTGAGTCGCGCTGATGCAGTAGCTGATGCAGGGCGGTCCACACTGCCCAGTCAGGTGTAGCCCCACCCTGACTGGACCTAGCCTAGAACCCAGCAGTGCGTAGTCACACTGCACAGCTGCTGACTCGTCTGGGTCAGCAGGCATGCACAGCCCTACTATGTATGCAGCACACAGTATTTTACAGCTCTAAGGTCCATTCCCCCCATGGACCTAGATGCCAGAATTAAATCTGGCCTGTACAAGCGGAGAAAATCTCCGCCGTTGAACCCGGGAATTTTTGAGAGAAAATTCCCTAACTTCTTGCAGGCTCCTCCGATTCTGAAACCGACTGCGCCAGCTTGACGAGAAAAAAAGGTGCAGTAATCGTCACCTCTAACAATGGCATTCTCTGTTTTTCCACCCATGATGGCAAGTGNCCCTGCTGTGCATGCAGCACACAGTATTTTACAGCTCTAGGGTCCGTTCCCCCCATGGACCTAGATGCCAGAATTAAATCTGGCCTGTACAAGCGGAGAAAATCTCCGCCGTTGAACCCGGGAATTTTTGAGAGAAAATTCCCTAACTTCTTGCAGGCTCCTCCGATTCTGAAACCGACTGCGCCAGCTTGACGAGAAAAAAAGGTGCAGTAATCGTCACCTCTAACAATGGCATTCTCTGTTTTTCCACCCATGATGGCAAGTGACCTCACTCAGGCCAAATGGCTCCTTCATTGGTGAGCAAGGCACTTATAACCACATATTTAGTATGGAATAAATTTAAAATTATGTAGGCATATGAAGTTGCATCCATGCGGATTTATTGTGCATGAGAATGATGGTCCATGTAAGAATGAAAAAAGACACATCATTCTTGATTCTTTCATGTTTTAGAAAAATAACTGTATTGATCCCTTGATGAATACCAATACAACACGGTGTGCATCATACAACATGGTGCACTGAATCATCGATTTTAAGTACTTAAGACTTATTTTAATTTCCTTACTCATGTTGCTGAAATGTTTATTGAGTTACCAACTACAACATTGACTAATTTTGTTATGTTCCCTGCTCATACGTATGAGCGGGTAATTTATGGTCTGAGGATTGAGATTTGGTTTCATGAGGAGCATTATGGTTACACACACATAATGTTAATGAGTATGTCTGCCATTATTTCAATAGATCATTGTGGTTGAAAAGTATCACACATGTGAAATAGGACAAAATCAAAGCACAACCAATGGGTGATACTTAAAAATGTTGTGAAATAATTTTTTCCTATCTCTTTAAGGTAGATTCCATCATTATTGTCAAACTGTTGGTAAACCCTATTTGTGTTGCTTACGAGTTATAGTTTGATGCATGAACCCTTTCTTTTCTATTTATGAATATTTTTATTGATGGGTTTTTTTTCAAACCGTAAAAAAATGTACATAATGTTTACATTTTAAAGAGTAAGAACAAATATAAGAATATTACACATAATACGTTTTCATACTACTTATAGTTTGATGCATGAACCCTTATTTGATGTTTTGGGGCATAAGATTTGATGCTTTCATACACTTTGATGATAATAATACCTTATGAATGGTATTTTAAGCAGATTTATACCTTTTATTGAGGAACATGTGTTATTTGTTTTTCTTTATCAATCAATCATCTTTAGATGACCGATTATTAAAGGAGGATACTTGTATTGATCACCTTTCTACATAATGTCTATAGTTTAAGCCAAAACCTTATACAGTCTGAGATCATTTGTAGCTCATTGTTTTAGGATTTCTTGACTTTCATGGGTCTTAGGGGCTATTACTGCTCAACATGGACAACACCACAAAAGGACCTGATAGCGACGACATCCGCTTGATGTGTTCGTTGATTTCATTCTCTGCTTTTTTTGTATTCGCGTTCCCCTCGTTTTGTCCTCTACTTTTATCGAAAATGTCCTCTAGAAACTTCGAAGTTAGGGGACGTCGTCCTCGAGCGCAGTTTGGCACACCGCCGCGTTGTCAGAAGAGAAGGATCCGCGAAACTCCTCCAAAGCGTCTCCAAACACCGCAAGTTACACTACGCGCCTCGTCTCCTTAGTTTGTCGTCTTGCGTCTGAACCCCGTTCTCTCGGTACGGTCGGAGCGCATGGGGCGTTAAGCGCCGGCGGGGCGTAGCCGGGCAACGTGGCCACGTCCATGTCGGAGCGGCCGCCCGCCAGCTCGCACGTCCTCCGTCTCCCCATCTCCAGCCTGGCGCGTGCGGTTGTGCGGCACTGCACTCCACTGCTTCGCGTTGTGACTGGGGTCCGTCGTCCCCACCCACGAGATCCACAAATCTTTGCGCCGCGGAGGCTCCGCACGGTCAGCTCGGCTTGTGCCGTCGCCGAAAGGGATGGTGGGGGGGGGGGG
>SZWC01003015.1:109473-132196 GCA_023375785.1 Penium margaritaceum
CTCTCTCTCTCTCTCTCTGCCCCTCCCCCATGCGTTCTCGCTTTCGCTCGCATCTTGCTCTTGCTCTTACTCTTGCGCTTGATCTATCTCTTCCTTGAATCCTTGCCCTGTTCAATAAGTAGATGTATGAAGGGGCCATAGTGAAGGCCTACTGCAGATGGTTAGTGACTGTGACCTAATGTCACAAAAGAAGTCGAGGGCTACCAGAAAGATGAAACCTTTAGGTGAGTGCATTGAGGCTGAAGGGAGGAGTAAAAGGAGCTGAGTGCCATTGGCTTCCTAACATTTTTTCCAGTCAAAGAGTACCGGTGTATTGTGTTCGTAAAGCAGTCGACACACAAGTGACCTCTTGACTGAATTGCCAATGCACACTCTTGCAAGCCACTAAATGTAATGAGATGAGCTGCAACTGCTCCTTCGGCTCGTTCCAGAGCACCAGTGGCAACATGGTTGTGGCCATGTACACCTTAGAGAGATTCACCGAGGACTTCATGCCAAACACTGTTTTGACTCGTTTACAACTGGCGGTGAGAACGCACATGAACCACATGCGCCTGTGGACAATGTGGGTTGACCTTCTTGCATGTTGAGCGTGCTTGATGTTTTGTTGGTTGCCGGGTTGCAATTCCCCGGGAAACATTCTGCCAAAAATTCATGAAGCACTAGAGAAACCGCCTTTGGTTTTAAACTGAGTGGTCGTGCTCATCCGGCAAGGGTAACCATCACAGCAGGTAGGTCAGCCATCTGTTGGTTGGGATGCTCGTTCTCCACCTGAAGGGCTCCCATCTTATCTACGATTTATTGTAGCGCATCCTCCATGGCTTACACAGGATTCTCTGGCCGTGGAATTCTCCAGAGAGATTCGGCAGCAGCTTGGCAGTCCCAGATGAATTTTGACGTATTCAAAGTGCGAGGGAGTCACACGTAGTCTTCCACGTGATAGGCCGTAAGGATGCCTTGAAAACAAAAAAGATTTTTTTTCCAGAGGATGGCTCGTGCGTTGGTTTCAAAGTCTGCTCCAACAATCTCCCTCCAAATCAGCCTTGACATTGTCCTGCAAAGTTCGTGCATTCGTCACCTCAAAATTGATAGAGTTCCTGTTGTTGTTTTGTCCGTGCACGGCATCACTGACTCCTACAGTGACCTCCCGGCTTGTGTTCATGCTCGTGCAGACAAGTGACTGGACGGACGCTAATGCTAAGGGGGCACTGTTCGTTGGAGTGGACGTGTCGCCGTGAAGCCAAGCGTGTGATTCTCCCCCTCCTCGCGTTTCTGACACTACACCCTTTTACAACCAGCTCCATCGCCAGCAACTCTTAGCTGTCACGTTAGCAGTAGTTGTAGATAGCTTTCAGGAGCAGCGCATTCAGCACCCGAGTTCGTGCAGCCGTAACTCCACGTAGCTATTTTTCTTGCTGATTCTGACTGCACGACTGTGTTCGCAGTGTTGGTTTTTGTCTCATATCTTTCACTTGTACTCTGTTGTGTCCTCTCGGTTTGTGTACATCAGTGTGCAGATGACTGACAGCGAGACGCGACGCTGATGGAGTGTCGCCCGGTGGAGCCGACGCACGCTGAGGCCTACACACAGTTTGTTGGAGCCTCCTCCCTCCTTCGTGCTCAGCTCCATCGGCAGACTTCCTCGGCAGTCATGCCGCCGACAGGCACTGTCACTGCATTTTCTGTCTGTGCATGTCCAGCACCGCTTTTGACTGCGTTGCTGTGTTCACTGTGCTACTGTGTTACCACCGGGGTCCGTTGTAATCCCTGTACCTCGACATCAATGCATCGATACACATCAATGTAACATCGATGCCGTGGTTTCACGTTGTCGCTTGAGTGGGCTTGCGAGCGAGCTGGAAGGTCCCACCAAAACTTCACCGACCACTTGGTTGGTAGCGACCACCGTTCGAGTTAAGTGCGCCAGTCGCTGTCATCCAGATGCATGGTTCGTCTGATTAGTTGGACTTCACAAAACTGGCATATTCATGTCAGATTTGTGAAGAACCGAAGTCGGTTGGTGATTATACTAGTCGTTTTAAGAGTATAGAAGGCAAGATAATATAACCTGTCAGTCGAACGGTCCTTGCGTTCTCCGCGAGGAAAGGCAGCAACACTGACGTGCAGGCCGACGGAATGAGAGGCGGCATGAGTACTTGCGTTCGAACTTAGCGAAAAAGGGACGAACTTGGTGTTTGATATGTAAACTAGACGGTTTGTTCGACGATACCTTACGCGCCGACAAATCGACGCGATATTGCCAACGCCTCCTCGAGCGCGCGAGCCATATCTTGCTGGCTGTAGTTGCACGTGCTATGACAGTGCAACTGTCGAGCAAGAGGGGAGCAAAACGTTTATGAGCTGGTCATGAAAAGGTGTGTTTCTGATTATTTCTGTAGATATCGGGTACTGATAGAAGCAATGACTGGATTTCAAGACAACTCTATGTAAAGCACCCACCTCGATGTACCAATTCAGAAACACATCGATACAATGATGTAAACAACGATGTTTCGAGGTTCGAGGTGCCACTGGCAACACTGCTATGCTATGTCATGCCTAGGGTCCAAGTTTCATGATTTTCTGACATTGTTGGTACCGGGGGTTAGCGTACATGCTGCCTGGGTTTATGCAGCCATAGCTCCTCACTGCTATTTTTCTAGCCGATCCTGACTGCACAACTGCGTTTGCAGCGTGCGTATTATGGTGTGGTCCAGTTTTCAGGCAAAACAAACGACGCCCGGGTTTTGGGCTGTCGGCCGTCCGGCAAGGCTCACCTAGAAAACCTTGCCTGCCAGAAAATAGGTCTATTTTCTGGTTGGCTGGTTAGCTGAGTAACAAGCTCTACAGAGATGGGGGGGAGCTAGAACTGGGAGGGGTCTTCCATTGTTGCTCATTCTTGATTACTAATCAGTTATATCCAGTTTTCAGCTACTTTCTGGCGCTAACATTGGCGTGCACATTTTTTAGTAACAAATCCAGGGCACTTAGACTTAGACTCTAGAGCGGCAGACTGAGGGGGCAGTAGGCTAAGCAACGAGCGTGGAAACCCGCACGCTGCATCAACAATGCCACTACCTCAACCTGCGCTCTAGCATAGTTTCCAGCTTGGTATCAGAGCTAGAGCGAAGCAGCAGCAGCAGACGACTGGCGTACAGGTGCATGACTACGCCGGCGGACCCCCATATGGGCCAGTGCAGGGGAAATTCTGCCGGATTTTTTCCAGCAGCATTGACCCGCCTGGTGGCGGCGTCAGATTTTTTCCCACAACCACTAGGCCAGGGGAAATGTTGCCGATTTTTTTCGGCAGCATTGACCTACACGCGTGACACGAGGAGGTGAGCGGCAGGCCGCATCAGACACCTGCTGGCGGCGACGCACATAGCGACATCATCCAGGTGTAGTGACTGGCAGCAGCAGCCTACCGCAGCATCAGCACCTTATAGCAGTGGCAAGTAGTGGCAGCAGCAGCCAGCAATAGATGTGTGCAACAGTAGTAGCCGGCAGCAGCAGCAGCCCGCAACCACAAGCAGCAGCAGCAGCAGCAGCCAGCAGCAGCAGCAGCAGCAGCAGCCAGCAGCATCAACTCGCAGCAGCAGCAGCAACAGCCCGCATCAGCAACAGCACTGACAGTAGCGAGCAGCAACAACAACCGGCTGAAGCAGCAGCAGCTACGAGCAGTAGGCAGCAGCAGCCAGCAGTAATGAGCAGCAGCAGTTGTAGTAGTCGCCAGCAGCAGTAGCGGCTGCATTTACTCGCAACTCGCTGCTCGTAGCGAGCTGCAAGTAGCGAACTCACTGCTCGCAGCGAGCAACGAGCAACGAGCTCGCTTCTTGCAGCTCGCTGCTCACATCGAGCAGCAAACTCACTGTGATGAGTACACTAAAAAATTCCCCCACCCCATATCACACAGCAGCAGCAGCAACTATTGTTGCAACAACAGCAGTAGCAGCAGTAGTAGTAGCAGCAACAACAATAGCAGTTGTTGCTGCCACAACAACAACAACAGCATCAGTAGTAGCAACAGCAACAACAGTAGTAGTAGTAGCAACAACAACAATTGCTGCTACAACAGCAGTAGCAGTAGCAACAGCAGTAGCAGCAGCAGCAACTGTAGTAGCAACAGTAGCCACTGCTGCCACAACAGCAGCAGCAGTAGTAAAAGCAGCGGTTGTAACAGCAGACCAGCAGTAGTAGTAGTAGCCGCTACTGACGTCAGCCTTCCTTAGCTGACATCATCAACGAAAAAAAACTTTTCTATAGTAGCAATCATGCAGATAACGCAGCAGTAGCTACTAATGTCAGTCATCCCAGGCTGACGTCACTGCTGACGTCAATACTGACATCAGTAGCACAAAAAAAAAGAGGGGTCCAAGGAGGGAAACATGGCAGAGAATGAAGAGGAGTCCTCCTCTGTTGGAGGACCCTCCTTCCTGCAACAGCTACAACAGTTGCAGCAACAGCAGCAGCAGTAGCTAACGCTACTGTAGTAGCAACAGGAACAACAACAGCAGTAGCAGCAGTAGTGGCAGTTGCGACAGCAGCAACAACAGCAGTCGTAGTAGCATCAGGAATAACAGTAGTAGCAGTAGCAGCAGCACCCTACAGGATCCGTCGTCAATTATGCTGGCTCAACAGATCCGCTTGCCGCCTTGCGCCAGCAGCTCGCAACGCTGACACAACAGCTAGCGGCACTATGGCTACCGACACCACCGCCGCAACAGCAATTGCAGCGGAAAAATCAGCACCCGCCGCTATTGTAGTAGCAGTCGCCATCGTAGCAGCTGCAACAACCTCAGCAAGCACCGTTTTTTTCTACCCGGGTACACGAGCCCAGCGGTCTCCTATGCCACGTTGTACCTGGCGCAGCAACACACACAATGCCAATAGCAGACAATGACGTCAGTCCTAGGCCACACTCTGGGTGCCGGTCGCAGACGAAAGGACTTCGAAACCCCGCCGGCGCCAGTTCAGGCTAGCGACCAGTTCCATAGCTAGGAGCTCAGCTTCCGGATCTGGGCACAGGGCGAGGGCTTGTGGCCCTACTATGTCTCGCCCTTCAACTCCATCCAGGCCGACCAGGTCTATGACATTGGTCGCGCTGTGCATGCCCTCGTCCTTGTGGCCCCTCCAGCCTCACGCCTCACCCTTGAGCCCTTCCACGGCGACCTCACCATTGGCACACTTCTTAATCCAGCAACTACCTGGCACTTACTCACGCACCCTCATCGCCTGTCCAGTTACGCTGAGACCAACGGCCTGCTCCAGGAGTTTAGCTCCCTCCCTATGGGGGAGATCGAGATGGTCACCTCCTATTGGCAGCGCGTAGAGGACCTCCTGTGCCGCCTCGGAGACACCGTGCCACCCCCTCTCCTCGCCCTCTTGACCATCAAGCGCGGCGCCACCGATCCCTTCTCCAATGTCTCCGTCCACTACTTCCAGGATGTCCTCACCACGATGGCTGCCCAAGGCACCCTCAAGCGCTGGGCGTATGAGCCCTTCCTCCGCATCAAGGAAGCTCATCAGGAGTCACATATCCATCGTACGGATTCCCTCGCCTCTCGAGCCGTCGCCTCCGTGGCTGTTGCCGCCCCAGCAGCAACATCATCTTCCGGTGCCTCCTCGGCTAGCAAGAAGAAGTGGGGCAAGAAGTGCAAGGGTCCTCAGCAGCAGACTGGCGGATCCGACAACGCCAGCCTCATGTGCCATAATTGTGGCCAGTCAGGACACGGGTGGTACGTGTGTCTGCTCCCAACTGACGAGGCTCGTGTCATCGCCACCATGCGTTGCCAGCGCGAGCGTCGCCTTGCCACCGCTGCTGTGACCGTCGCTGCTCCTACCGTATCTGCGCCCCTCGCGAAGGCCCCACCGCAACCTCCTTCACAGCCATCCGCGTCCACTTGTCTGTCCCCGACACCTTCCTTCTCACTCTTGGACTTTGGCGCTGTCACACTGTAGTCGGTAAACTCTGTCAAACCTTTCGCCCCGGAGCGCCAGCTGGAGCAGTTCATCCCACTTCAGCTCAGCCTTCCTTGCCCTCCTCCCTTGAGAAGTGCGAGTTGCGTAGTCGCTAGTTCCTCCCCACCCTGAATGTCAGAATCGGTGCTACGATCATGTCTTCTATCTCCGTCCATCCTGTGCTCTGCCGTGCCTTGCCCTCCTGCTCCTCTTCGTGACGATGTTGCCTGGCTAGATGGCTGGCACTCCTGGTTCGCACCTCAGTCCACTTCGACAGCGTCGCTAGCCCATTGCCAGGTGACTATCAACGACCTGGCCACACCGGCCCAGGATCCATCAGAGACCTGGATCATCGACTCTGGGGCCACGCATCACATGACGGCCTCACGCGAGGCTTTCAGTGTTCTTGGTCCCGTCACCCATATCACCGGGGTTCGGACGGGTTGTGGTCAGGCGTTACCCGTTCATGGTGTCCGTGTCGTTTGTTTCCCTGGTCCAGCTGGTGATGTCTTCTTGACTGATGTTCTCTTCGTCTCTGGCCTTGACTTCAGCCTCCTGTCTGTCACCGCCGTTGATCGCATGAGCATGGATGTTTCGCATTCACATGGTTTGGACACTGTGTCATTGTATCCGTCCGGTCGTGTCATTTTTCATGCTACCGCCGGTGGCAACTTGTGGCATGTACCGCGCCTATTCGCCTCTATCATTGTCCCCTCCTTGTCGGCCGATACTGGCCACGTATTTGTTACTAGTACTCTATTTCCGCAGCACACGTGTCTCCTGCATTGCCGCCTCTGTCACGTCCACTCTACTGCTATTGATAACATGCTTCGCACGCAGCCGGCCAAGGGCCTTGACCCAGCCTCCTTTCCTCTACCGTGTCCCATCGAGTGCATTGATTGTGCTCAAGGCAAGGTGCACCATTCCACCTACCCCCTCTCTGCCTCTCAGGCGTCCACCCCGCTCGACCTGCTTCACTCTGATATCATGGATCCCCTCCCAAGAGAGTGAGTCAGTGAGCACGGTTGTTACGTACTGATACTTACAGAAGACTATTCTGGATATCGCTGGGTCTTTTGCCTTCGACAGAAGAGCGACGTCGCTCCCACCATTCGGGACTGGCTTGCCCCTGCTGAACACGAGTTTGGTCGCCCTCTTCACCACTTCTTTTCTGATCCCGGTGGTGAGTTTGTTGAAGAGACCACACTCTTCCTTGCCTCCCGTGGTATCCATCATGACACGATGGCACCTTACACGCCAGTCTAGAACACCGTCTCTGAGCGATGGAACCGCACCATGGTCGACGCCATCCGCACCATGCAGGTAGAATTTGGCATCTCTGACGACTTCTACTTCGAGGCCATGACCTACATGACGTGGATCTGGAAACGGACTCCTGATGGACCCATTCTTCGTCAGTCCATCCCATACCAGCACTGGTATGGAGAACACGTCGACCTACGTCCGGCGGGGGTCTGGGGCCTCGTCGCCATCGTGTGGCTGCCTGCCCCACACCAATGTGGCGAGCTCGAGCCTCGCAGTCGTTTGTGCACCTTCCTTGGCATCTCGCGGCAGTCAAATGCATGGCACTTCTGGGATCCCACATGACACTACATCGTTGAGTCCCGGGATACCCTCTTCTTTGAGGACCTGGTTTCTCGTGACCTCGTTCGTCCGGCGCGTCGATGTTCCTTCTGTCGCGTGGAGGAGTGGTGGGTTCGTCCTCCGTCCAGCTGCTTCCAGGCGTTCCATCGTCTGCGCCCGCGGGTTCGTCTTCGTCGGCTGCCCCATCAATTTCCGGCAGCCCCTCAGGGCCGGCTGCCTCATTCATGCCCCCGAGCTCCTTAGGGACGGCTACCTCGTCCGTGATTGCCAGTCCCTCAGGGTCGGCTGCCTCGTCTGTGTCCGACAGCCCATCAGGGTCGGCTGCCCTATCTGTGTCCAACAGCCCCTCAGGGTCGGCTTCCCCGTCCGTGTCCGCCAGCGCCTCGGGGCCGGCTACCTCGTCCACGCCAGACAGCCCCTCAAGGCTGGCCGCCTTGTACGCTTCTTAGCGGCTTCCTCCTCCGCATCTCTGCCGACCCCGCGCTATTCATCAGTCTGCGAGGTCAGACTCTCGTCGTTGTCTTGGACTATGTTGCTGACCTACTCATTGCATCGTCGGATGCAACCGCCATCCAGCAGGTCAAGGACCTAATGCACGCTGCTTACCAGATGAAGGACCTTGGGCCAGCATGAGTCTTCCTGGGCATGGAGCTTGAGCATGATCGCTCCACGGGCATCCTACATGTCCATCAGGCCGCTAACGTCCAAACCCTGTCCGGGCGCTTCGCTCAGGATCTGCCCCTCGTGCCCAGAGCATCCTCACCAATGTGACCGGATGGTCAGGCGATGCTCAAGAGTTCTGATCCTGTCGTGGTGGAGGAGCCAATAGACGTGACCACATATTTACGCGTCATCAGGTCACTGATGGTCCTGGTGACAACGACGCGTCCTCAGGAGCCACGCCACCTCCACTTTGAGGCCGCGATCCGAGTGCTACGCTACATCGTTTCTACCCCACGGCGAGCCCTCATGTTCCTTCGACAGCCGTCCGTTGTGGCGGTGGGATACACCGACAGTGACTGGGCCTGTAGTGCAGACGGTAAGAGTCGCACTGGTTGGATCTTCCTTGTTGGCGGAACGGCTGTGCCATGGAGTAGTGGCAAGCAAGGCTACATTGCGCGTAGCACTGCTGAGTCTGAGTATGTGGCCCTTGGTTCTACTACGTGTGAGAGCATGTGGCAGTGTCGCCTGTTGACCGAGTTGCGTCAGTTAGTCCCGTCCATCGTGTTGCATTATGACAATGAGAGTGCCATGGCCATTGTTGACAATGACAACATGTACCACACTCCCACAAAGCACATCAATGTCAAGTATCACTATGTGCATTCGTTGTTGCATGACAGCAGTATCAACATTGTGTGGGTTGAGACAGCGCAACACTGGGCTGATTTCTTGACCAAGGCATTAAAGCGTGACTTGTTCAAGAAGGCTGTGAGTGAAGTTGGTGTGTGTTCGTGAGGTTCTCTCTCTCCCTTTCTTCTTGGTCTCTGTGCTCTCTGCCCGTCCATGTGCACTACGCCTGTGAGTCATGGGTGAGTGTTGGTTTTTGTCTCACATCTCTAACTTGTACTCTATTGTGTCCTCCCGCTTTGTGTACATCGGTGTGCAGATGAATGACGGCGAGACGCGATGCTGATGGAGTTCGGCTTGGTGGAGCCGACGCACACTGAGGCCTACACGCAGTTTGCTGGAGCCTCCTCCCTCCTTCGTGCTCAACTCCATCGGTAGACCTCCTCGACAATCGTGCCGTCGACATGCACTGTTACTGCACTTGGTGTCTGCGCATGTCCAGTGCCATGGTTGAGTGTGTTGCTGCGTTCACTGTGCTATGTCATGCCTAGGGTCCAAGTTTCATGATTTTCTAATTTTTTTGTCACGGGTTAGCGTAGACGTTGCCTGTGTTTAGGCAGCCATAACTCCTCACTACTATTTTTCTACCTGATTCTGACTGCACGACTGCGTTCACAGCGTGCGCATTATGGTATGACCTAGTTTCACGCAAAATGGACGATGTCGAGGTTTTGGGTTGTCGGCCGTCTAGCATGGCTCACCGAGAAAACCTTGTCTGCCAGAAAATAAGTTTATTTTCTGGTTGGCTGGTTAGCTAAGTAACAAGCTCTACAGAGCTGGGGGGGAGCTAGAACTGGGAGGGGTCTCCCATTGTTGCTCATTCTTGATTACTTATCGGCCACTTCCAGTTTTCAGCTACTTTTTGGCGCTAACACTGGCGCGCGCGTTTCTGAGTAACAAATCCAAAGCACTCAGACTTAGACTCTAGAGCGGCAGACCAAGGGAGTAGCAGACTAAGCAACAAGCGTGGAAGCCCGCACGTTGCATCAACAATGCCACTGCTCCAACCTGCGCTCTAGCATAGTTTGGAGCTCGTAGCGTGCCAGTTTTTAGGAAAGACGGATAACGGCCGGGTTCATGGGTGTCCGGTGTTTGATAGGGCTCACCCAGGAAATGCCAGACAGAATAATGCTAGGAAGTTTCTGGTTGGCTGATTTGGCGGCTCTGCAACGAACATCGTCCATGGTGGTAGAAGCTCAATGCACGAACAAGGAACATCGTAGTAATTGCGGTGACAGATGCATGTATGTGCAACCGGGCTCATTGCAACGCGCACACAATGGCACTGCCACACGATGTTCTCACAACGGTCATAATTACACCTAATGCGCCTCGGTGGGGTGCAATTGGTGCTTTGTACAAGTGGTGCACGTGCCTATCCGAGGTCTAGTGTGAGAAACCGTCGAACCACAAGATTCCTGCATAAAACATTAAGGGTGCTGCCACAACAAGGAAAAGCGGTTGACTGATTTTTGCGCCACTGTCTTGACCTTTTAGTTCAGTGCCAAGTGAATGATTTCTACCACATACCCCAAAAGGGCGGAACCACGCCTGTGACTGTAATGAGGAGAAAAACATCCTTTTAAAAGTAGCATGCAAAAATGGTGCCCCCCAAAGCAAGCATGCAAAAATGGTGCCCCCTCCAAGCGTGCACGCAAAACTGGCTCCCCCCAAAGCAACTACACAAAGAATGGACCCCTTCTATGGTAGCACGCAAAAACGGTGCCCTGAAAAAATGGTACCCCGTTAAGTAACACAAAAAAAATAGTAGCCCTCCTCTTGCGATGCCACGTCATCCACCTAAGTTTGCGATCCATCGCGGGTCCGTCTACTCTTGCTTCCGAGTTCTTTCTCAGGAAAAATTGCCATATTTTGGAAGGAATGTGATTGGCGCAAGAAAGATAGTGATCATAATAGCCCACGGAACAGGACCCTTTGATATCCATTCGCATTTTTTTCTTCTCCCTCCTTCGAAGTCGGTTGACTCTGTTTTTGTTTTTGCCGTAATGACGAAAGCGATCTGCCCCATTTTTTTTGTACATTTAGGGATTACCTACAACATTTGATTGTGTGTATGCCCTGTCCAGCGTTCAAAAGAGTAAAACTTCTCTACCCAGCGTTCGGAAGAATCAGACTCCCTTACCTAGTGACCTGAGAATATTGACGTTTTACCCACGAGCAGCGAGAAATTACATCATGCCGACGTTGCATGCGATGTAGCACCGATATGCTGATGTCATAAATATCTCTGAAAATTCACAAACCCCTCATTCGAGGGGTTTGTGAATGTTTGTGGTGGGGGTTTGCGCATGGTTCGCATGGGGAGTCCAAGACTCCCCATGCGTTGAAAGGGAACCTGCTTGGCCCCGCTGCCGCGGGGCCCAGCAGGTGCCCGCACAAAAATAAAACCCTAAATCCATAATGTAATCATGGGTGTGCTTTGATTATGGTTTTAGTGCTCAAAATGGAAGGGTTTGCGTGTGAGGGAAAAAATTATTTTCACTGGATTTCGAAAACAGACGTTTTTGCTTGATGGCGATCGAGCGATGACC
This sequence comes from Penium margaritaceum, assembly GCA_023375785.1. Lineage (NCBI taxonomy): Eukaryota > Viridiplantae > Streptophyta > Zygnematophyceae > Desmidiales > Peniaceae > Penium > Penium margaritaceum. The sequence goes on from SZWC01003015.1 coordinate 120,939, forward strand.
TATTTGTTTTCTTTTTTCCGACACGCAACCCCCTGGTTTGATGTAGGGTCTTATGTTTTGCGCGGGCGGAGCCCGCACAAAACATACAAAACCCTACATCAAACCAGGGGGTTGCTTGTCGAAAAAAAACAAACAGGTCGTTGCTCGATCACGATTCTTGCGTGAGAGTGAGAATCGCGAGGGGGGTGGACATGCCTCATCTTATTTTCCTCGATCAGCGTCGCATGCCGCTGATCGAGCATGGTGAAGCGAGTGGGCAGGGGAGTCCTATTTTTTAAGTCGATGGATAGGGCATCCATATTTTTTGTTCGCTGGGTATGGCATTCCTGACCCCCTCGCGGATTGGGTAGAAGGGCTATTCGGTCCTTTGTTTTCTCTTCGAAGCCAAGTGGGAGTGGGAGAGGGTGGGGGAGGCAAAAGCAAGATAGATCGCCTTTGAAGGTGATTTGTCCCGCTTTTCTGGATTACATAGTAACCTATTACAATCGGTTCGTGGTCAAAAGATGCTACAAGAAAATCGTGATTTGTGGATCGGTTATTTTTCTGACAGATCCACCAATGAGGATGCAAGAATTTGTCGGACTGTATGCCCCCCCACGTTCACGGACGCATAACTGAGGTCGGCCCAGGAAAAAAATCACGGACATCGACCTAGATGTCCGGACAGACCCTGAATAGTACAAAATGACCAGTCCAACGCCAAGTCAAAATGGTGAGGACTGTACGTTGGGTCGCTCGTTCTTGGCCTCACACTGTCCTATTTCACAGAACTAGTCATCATAGCAAACTCTTGAGACTCGTGAACCCGGCTTCAAACAAGGTCAAAATGCAATCGAAAGAAGAAAGAAATTGAACCACCGTCATAGAAGAAGGTGATTAAATAAAATTCTGCCAAAAATTACTTCACCTTATTTTTCATAACATAATGAAACATTCAAAACTCATTCAAATTTGTCAAAGGTATTTTTTAAAGTTCATGACAGGCGTGTGCAACTAGCATGTTCACAATACAAGAAAAAAATAATCTTATTGAAATAAATTCATCATCAGATAAAACCACATTCATTAAAAAAAGAGAAGAAATGTGTTTTGAGGTTATTATGTTGTTGAGTTGTTCTACATAATATTGTATCGTCAAGCGCATTCGTTCAATATTCGGTTGCTTTTTTTTTTCTAGATTTTACATCCACTCAAGGTGGAAAATATCTAGCATAGCTTGAAGTAATTTAGGAAGATTTCTCCCAAACCATACACAATGTTTAAGAACACACATGGGCGCACAAAAAAATAGTTTGAACGAATGCGGGTGACAGTTTGGCAGTCCATTTACAATCAGTTTTGGCTTCCACGGAAGAGGTAAAGTCTCATGGCAAACCTTCCATTATGTTGTCCAGATTGCGGGTAAATATTTAGCCTCTTCAGATATAATTATATGAATACTTCTTCCACGGATACTATGTAACCCCAGGCACGCTTTGCGTGCAACACCTGCCTCTTGTTTTTTTTTTCCTCGCGTCGAAGCCAACCAAGAGGTGTAGAAGGATGGGAATGCAAATGCGGGGTAGATCGCCTTTGACGGTGATCTGCCCTGTTTTTTTTTTCCGTGTCAAAGCCTGGGACGGGAGAGGGAGACGGAGGCGAAAGCCTGACAGATCGCCTCTGAAGGAGATCTGCCCCGCATTGTTTTTTGGGTTACGTAGTAACCTATTGTTATCGGTTCGTGGACCTGTTTTGGGGACGTCCGCCAACATGCAATCTGTGAACGGTACTTTGTTTCCCAAGTAGGACATACTAAATAACACAAGAATATTCGACAGGGTCGAATTTTAAAGACGTACTAGCTTCGCTTCTCTCACACGCTCCGGACTGGTCAACGAGACGAGCTCACTTGACCACATCACTCTCCGGACGCGAGAGGAAGGAGCTGCTACACGCTCCAAGACAGCTGAGCCTTCATACCCGGCTCCGAGTCACACTACACCAAAACAAAATTGTTGAATCAGTGTGATTAAGAAAGAAGAAATGTTTTGAAAACATGATTTAATATAAAAAATAATCTGTGATGAAGTATCCACCTTCTTTCAAATGATTTTTTTTGTCACACACGTAATCACAACAAATCATTGTCCTTAGATGGTTGGATCATGTGAGTGTGAAGAAAATACTACATAGAATGAATAGATACAATACAAATGACTCTAATATTATTTTTTAAGATTCATAGATGAATGCATGTATATGTACATAGACGTGGACACATGTATGGATACAATAAATGTGTAGTATGTAGTCCATGGAACAAATCCATGTGTGAAAATGGGTAAATTCCAGTAATTTTGAACGAATATTGATTTCAAAACGTTGATTTGCACATGTGATTCCATAAAATCTTTTCCATAGGTCACATTTGAATGGACTTTGGGAAGAATACAAGCATATTAATTACATCAAACGGAACAAACACATTAGACATAGAGTTCAGATAAATTGGATTATTTACATTCTGTTTTTCCCTACATTTTTCTTCGAAATTCTTTTGGTTTCACTTATAGCCAACTTTGCAAAGGTTACTACGTAACCCTGTGCACCTTAGTGCAACATTGGATCCTTGTTTTTTTTTTCTCTCGACGAAGCCAACCGGAAGGGGGAGTGGGAGGGGGAGGCAAAATGGGGGCAAATTGCATTCGATGAAAGAGAAAAAAAAGTGGCTTTTGACGCCACCGAAAAAAACTAAAAACAGAGCCAACTGGCTTCCTCGAAGCGAGGGAGGAGGAAAAAAAAGCGTAAATGGATAATATAGGGTCTATTCTGCTTGCGATCATTATCATTATCATTTTTTTGTCAGTCGCATTTTCTCTAAAACATTGCACATTGTTTTTCTGAGATAATGTGAAACAAAAAGTAGAAGGCTCCGCAAACGATCGCGAATGTGGTTGATGGCGTGGCACCACCAAAGGGAGGGTGCCAATTTTTTTCGTGCTAATTATTGGGGTTTTATTTTTCCTGGCACCATTTTTGCGTTCTATTCTATGATGGAGCCATTTTTGTGTGCTCGCTTTGAGTGTAACAAACCTAGCAATAAATACGCCACTTTGTTATGTTGCCTAGACCGGCGCCTTAAGTTTAAAAGGACTGCCGCGTCTTTTGTCCAGAAAATCGGGGTCTGGACGGCGAGGAGAATTCCTCGCCGACCAGCCCTGCGAACCGGAAGCTTCGAAGAAGCTTCCGATTCGCAAGAGGGCGACCGGATAGTGCCGCGCACTATCCGGCCGCGGCGAACNCACTTCACGGCGAAGTTAATCTCCACGACCAACCTACGCGATTGCGATGAGCAATCGGGTCCCGAGGGCTCAATCACCCACAGAGGCTCGCACCCCGTTTCACCCGCCGTGTTACATTGGTATCCATGAGCTAGGTGTCACCCTTAGTGACTTAGTCGCTGGACGACCTGGAACCTGCTGAGTCGCCGCTAGGAAGCTGCAGCCACCACTCCACTCCTCCTCACCCAAGTCCGGCGGAGCAGATTGATTGGCCGACGGCTCCACCCTCCTAAGAACGGCGCAGAAGCAGCAGACTAGGCCNCCAGAAAATCGGGGTCTGGACGGCGAGGAGAATTCCTCGCCGACCAGCCCTGCGAACCGGAAGCTTCGAAGAAGCTTCCGATTCGCAAGAGGGCGACCGGATAGTGCCGCGCACTATCCGGCCGCGGCGAACACAAGCCCATCGCGAATATCCGCGATGGGCTGCGCAGGTCCTTGCGCAGTCGCATTGGGCATGACCCAATGCGACATCGCAAGGACCTCCACCCCATCGAGGGGCCCCTCACGAGGTCCCTCGCCATGGCGAGGGGGCTCGCGAGGGGCCACCGGCGGGCGTTCCGACGGGACAACCCCGCCAAGTGCCACCTCCACTCGATGGCGTGGCGAACACGTTTTTATAAACGTGTTGACCACGCCATCGGACGAGGGGCGCCGAATGGTGGCAAAATACCCTCGCACGCGCGAAGATATTTTGCCACCATCTCCCCATCCCTAATCACGCCGGAAACTTAGGGTTTCCACGTGGACAACATAATATTGTTTAACGGGTTGACTCGACGAGAGAAATGTATCTAGTCGAACCGCGTCAACCCGCCGACAAAATGGACGGATAAAATAATATCCTCCATCCTCCCTCTTGGGTTGCCCTATGACGAGAANTCACCCACAGAGGCTCGCACCCCGTTTCACCCGCCGTGTTACATTGGTATCCATGAGCTAGGCGTCACCCTTAGTGACTTAGTCGCTGGACGACCTGGAACCTGCTGAGTCGCCGCTAGGAAGCTGCAGCCACCACTCCACTCCTCCTCACCCAAGTCCGGCGGAGCAGATTGATTGGCCGACGGCTCCACCCTCCTAAGAACGGCGCAAAAGCAGCAGACTAGGCCGTTTTCGGCGACAAGGTCCGCAGCCGAGTTTGCTTCCGCCCGCCTTGCTGTCGCGTTACAGAACCGCCGTAGCAGGCCAGTTTCTTCAGAAACATACCCCAATTTTGAAGAGGCGCTGCAGGCAGCAGACTTCTCCAAACGCTGCATGCAGCATACCGTTGGAAAGCTCAAAAGACGAACTTTCCAGAACGCCATCAAGCGCTAATTTTCGACATCTGTGCTGCCTGCTACGGCCCAGGGACCAGATCCTCGAAAAACAGGTTGTTTCTTCCCTTTTCAGTCAACAAAAAAATATTTTTTCGTCCAAATTGCAGGGGAAACGCTGCCAAAAAATTTTCCAGAATTTTTGGCCATGATTTCATGCTTTCCTCTTACTTTGAATCTCATTTGATAAGTGGAAGGTGGGAAAGAGGGGTATTTTGGCACTTTCTCTTTGCAAAGGGCGTGGAAGTAGTGGGAAACCGTTTTATCCCGTCTACCATAGCCAAGAGTGCTTGAAATACTTGAGAGATATTGCTGGTGCATTCCCATTCTACCTACCACCACACTCTCACTTAAATCTTGTCCCCCCCTCCCTTCCCTTTCCTCCCTTCACCCCTCCTCACCAGTCATGGTGGGAGGTGGTCTCCCCATGTCCGTGGCAAGAGGAGGCCCTCCAAAAACTCCAGCAAAGGAGAGTGGCCTAAGCGCATCCGGGAATCGTGCTCCACGTACGATGTCGCCGACGAAGAGCGCTTGTGGGACGGGCACCGGTCACGCCGCATCTGCCGCTTTCGCGAAGATGCCGCCCGGTGGGAGCCCTGTCGCTAAGGACATCGTGAAGGGACATGAGGAAGCCAAGGAGGCGACGTCAACTCCACGCATTGGCGATAAGGCCGGGGACCTTGCCAACGCCGCCGGCGTAGCAGACGTGGTGGACGCAGAACCTGCTGTCGCTAAGGGCGAAGACAATGACGTTGGAGCAGAGGACGACCGGCTCTCCTTGGAGGCCCAAGATGAAGAGGACGACGATCCTCTCAAGGGTATTGACGCTGCCACCTTGGCGGCGATCAACCACCTTGTGGACCTCAAAATCCGTGACTTTCGCACGGTGGAAGCTGTTAGGGCTCCGGCCCTAGCAAAGGGGAACGGTGGTCCTAAGCCACCTACTGGTCATACATCTCATGGCGTTGACCCGGATGGCATACCAGTAGGTGGTGATGGGAGGAACATGCTGCCTACCTCGGCACGTGCACCAATCCCACAACCCCAGGATGGTCCCTTGGCTTGCATTGAGCAAGGAACACCTGGAAGAGCACAGGCTTGTGCTACAGCCGCCAACAGGACCATTGTGTCTAAGGCAGGCCAGGAATCGCAAAAGGATCCAGCGAACATCGCTGATGCACTGAACCTTTTGCAAGACGCCAAGGCATACGAGTATTTGCTCGACGCTCTTGAGCGTAACCAGCTCACCAAGAGCGTGCTTGCCCTCAAGCAGCATGTTCATCCTGATGCATTCAGCAGTATGTTGAACATCATGGGCACGTTGGTGGCTGGTGGCATGGTCGACAAGCCTGATCCCGCCCGCCCATCCCAGGGTCGCAAAGCTAAGCATCTATCACATGATGATGCTCACAGCCTGACTGGTGACACCCATGATGATCAATCGACGGGCCCGAGTGGCTCTCGTCGTCTTCACCAGGCTGAGAAAGCGATAAGCGAGAAACACCCTGAGGATGATGATGCAGCATTGGGCGTAGAGATCTCAAAGGCTGTAAAGCGCCTGAGTGATTATCCCAAGTTTGGCCTATCCAAGAATATGGACTTGGCCACTTGGAAGCCACGCATGGAGCTTTTGCTTGAGCTCCATAACATCAAGCAACAAGCTTGGGGCGCCGTCGGGCTAGCTTGCCTTGACAGCGCAACACTCTCAACGGTGAAGAACCGACTGAAAGTGTTATACGTGGAAACACCTCAGTCGGTCCCCAGACCTCACTGGGAAGACCTGTGCAAGATCCTCAAGGACTTGTACGGTAGGGAGTCTGTCTCCCAGCAAGCGTCTAGGCGTCTGTCAAGNAGTGGACAACCACTAGGGGCTGTGGCTGAGAGATCCTTGGATGTTGAACGTGCTTTCATGTTCCAAGATGATGATGTGAAACAGTTGGAACGCCTCACTGGGGCTTTGTTTTCTGCTGTTTTCTGCTCCCCCATGAGCAATGACTCTGTGTATCTCTCTCGCCATTGTCCACTCTTGCATCTCATCGATGATGAATGCTTGCAAAATCGCACTTGCTTGATCGTTTCCACACGACAGAAAGCAAACAAAGTACTTGAGTTGGCAAACGTAGCCCACAAGATGAACTCACTCACGCAAGTGACTGTTGCAGTTCCCATCTTTGCGGGTCTCAAGAAAGAACTCTTGAATGGATGGCAACTCTTGTGATGTAAACAAAGGACACCACATGTGGGAGCAAGTGGGTGACTCCGTTGAGCTACGTCGTAACACAGAACACTTCCGAGTGTACCACTTGCAGGCCAAGCCTCCAAAGAGCTTGTTCACACGCTCCTCACAGGCAAAGATGACAATGCAATTCGCGGGTCATCTGGCTGGGGCACGCGTGCAAGTCCTAGTTGACACAGGTGCTGATGACGAGTTCATTAGTGCTTCTCGTGTGCGACAACTAGGATTGACATGCACGCCTTCTGAGGGAAAAGTCACCGTCGGTGACGACCGTGAGGTTGATGTACTCGGCACATGTCGGGCAAGGCTCAAGCTAGGAGCTCTCACAACAATCGTCAACTTTACTGTCATTGACTTGACAGATCATTTTGACGTTGTTTTGGGTGATCCTTGGCTTAATGAGCATAAGGCCAATATGAGTTGGGTCACAAAGACTCTCACTGTACAAAAAGGCTAGCGTGCTATCACGCTTTCGCCTATGGAACGCTCAAAACCCTCTCACAAGAGTGAACAATCCGTCCTTACGGCGCTTCAAGTGAAGCGATACTTGTGTAAAGGGCACAACGTGTTCCTAGCGCAACTTCGTAAGGTCGATGATGACGATCCACCGTCAAGCTCGAGTGATGTCAGTTCTCTCCTTCAAGAGTTTTCTGACGTTTTTGGCCCACTCCCGGATGGCCTACCGCCAGAACGGAACGTTGGTCATACAATCCCTCTCGAGCCTGGAGCAAGGCCATCGTTTCGGCCCATGTATCGCCTCAGTCCTGCTGAGCGTGAAGAAGCCGAACGACAGATCAAGGAATACTTGGCCAAGGGATGGATTGAACCCAGCAGCTCTCCATTCGGNACTGAAGAAGATGTTCCCAAAACTGCGTTTCGTACACATCTGGGACATTATCAGTTCCGAGTGCTGAGCTTTGGTCTTACCAATGCCCCAGCGACGTTTCAAGCCACAATGAATCACATTTTTCGTGACCAGTTGGGCAAAACCGTCTTGGTGTACCTTGATGATATCCTGGTGTTCTCAAAGAATCATGAGGAGCATGTACAACATCTGCGTACCATGCTCGAGATCCTCCGCAAGGAGTTCTTTGCCAAGATGGATGATTATGCTTTTGCACAACCCGAGCTGCAATACTTGGGCTTCATCGTTGGCAGCGAAGGAATCCGAGTGGATCCTCGCAAAGTGCAAGCTGTTGTGGATTGGCCTCAGCCATCCAATGTGGGCAAAACACGAGCCTTCTTGGGCTTGGCGAATTACTTCCGTCGCTTCATGCAAGGCTACTCTAGCCTTGTCGCCCCACTCACAGCACTCACACGTAAAGACGTGAAATGGTCATGGTCTGATAAGTGTGAGCATGCATTTGTGCGTGTCAAGGAAATTCTGATATCTGCACCTGTGCTTGCACTCCCGAATCCCGAAAAACCATACGAGGTGCTCTGTGATGCATCTATCGTCGGGATAGGGGCTGTCCTTATGCAAGAAGGACGACCGGTCGCATATGAGAGTCGCAAACTCTCAGGCGCTGAGACTCGCTACACCACAGGCGACCAAGAGTTGCTTGCGGTAGTTCATGCCTTGAAGGTTTGGCGCTGTTACCTTGAAGGTGCCAAGGGTGGATTCACAGTGGTTACAGACCACAATCCCCTGGTATTCTTTCAGTCAAAACCCAACCTTTCTCGGCGACAAGCTCGTTGGAGCGAGTACCTGAGCAGATTCCACTTCCAGTGGGAATACCGACTCGGTCGTACAAATGTGGCAGACCCGTTGAGTCGCACTCCGGTCAACGCGGTTCTCACCACACTTCAAGCGCGATCCCTTCGCACGAAATACGTACGGGAGCAGGATGTGCCCAAGCTTGATAACCCCCTACGCCAACCACCAAAACCGACGGCGCATTTCACGCCATTCTTGCAACGTATCCGCATGGGATACTTTGATGACCCATGGGTTGACCAGGGTAACATTGACCGATACGGCTTGGTGGAAGCCTCGGGTCTGTACTGGAAGGGCAACTTGGTGGTTGTGCCCAACTCCGGAAAGCTGCGAGATGAGATCCTTTTTGAGTTCCATAACCCAACAGCAGCTGGCCACCTTGGTGCAGCAAAAACCGGAAAAGCTCTCTCAGAGCATTATTGGTGGCCTGGATGGTTGTGCAACGTACGCAAATACATCCAAGCCTGTGACTTGTGCATCCGCAACAAGTCGAGCAACAAGGCACCAGCAGGATTGCTGAAGCCCCTCCCAGTGCCTAACTCCTCATGGGAAGAGGTGAGCATGGATTTCATCACTGGCTTACCCGAGACACCTCGTGGCCATGATGCTATCCTCGTGGTGGTCGAATCTTTGACCAAGATGGCGCATTTCATGCCCACAACCACGCATGCCACTGCCGAGGAAACAGCACGCACCTTTTGGGACACTGTTGTTCGACAGCATGGGCTGCCGTTACGCATCATCTCTGATCGAGACGTGCGGTTTTCAAGTAAATTCTGGCAAGCCCTTGGTGAGATCTTTGGCACCCGCCAAAAGATGTCCACTGCTTTTCATCCACAAACGGATGGACAGACTGAACGGATGAACCGAACTCTGGAGCAGATGCTCCGGATGTACGTGGATCCTTCGATGGATGACTGGGATGAGTTTCTCAGTCCGGCAGAGTTTGCCTACAACAACTCTGTTCATGAATCCACGAAGCTGACACCGTTCTTTCTGAACTACGGCCGGCATCCNGTGAGCATGGATTTCATCACTGGCTTACCCGAGACACCTCGTGGCCATGATGCTATCCTCGTGGTGGTCGAATCTTTGACCAAGATGGCGCATTTCATGCCCACAACCACGCATGCCACTGCCGAGGAAACAGCACGCACCTTTTGGGACACTGTTGTTCGACAGCATGGGCTGCCGTTACGCATCATCTCTGATCGAGACGTGCGGTTTTCAAGTAAATTCTGGCAAGCCCTTGGTGAGATCTTTGGCACCCGCCAAAAGATGTCCACTGCTTTTCATCCACAAACGGATGGACAGACTGAATGGATGAACCGAACTCTGGAGCAGATGCTCCGGATGTACGTGGATCCTTCGATGGATGACTGGGATGAGTTTCTCAGTCTGGCAGAGTTTGCCTACAACAACTCTGTTCATGAATCCACGAAGCTGACACCATTCTTTCTGAACTACGGCCGGCATCCGATGGTACCCGTCTCATTGGTGAGGCGCGGGGGCGGCGGGAATCAGGTACCTTCCGCCTAGGCCTTTGCCGATCGCATGGACACTCTTCGTCGCGAAGCACGTGAATACCTCCATGCATCGAAGCAGCGCCACAAGGCCTATGCCGATGCTGGTCGCCGTGACGTCACATTTTCTGTCGGTGACCAGGTGCTTCTGAGCACAAAGAACATGCGTCTCAAGACGCCTGGAGCAAGAAAGATCCTCCCTAAGTGCGTCGGACCATTCAAGGTCACTCACAAGATTGGTGAGGTTGCTTACCGCCTTGCTCTTCCAAAGGTCATGAAGATCCTTGACGTGTTTCACGTCAGCCTTCTCGCACCTTATGCAGCATCAGGAACGGTTCAGCCACCGCCTGTAATGCTCGCAAGTGACGGTCAGTATGAGGTACATGGGCTCCTCCAACATCGCGAACGTACACGCGGTAAACGTGTTGTGAAGGAATACCTCGTGAGCTGGGCCGGTTGTGGACCTGAACACAACATTTGGGAGCCTGAGATTCGTGTCCCGGCCGCTATGATCAAGGACTATTGGCAAGACCAGGCTGCTCGCTTTCGCACTCGTGCCCCCGGGGGTACCACCCTGGCAAAAGCCCCACGCAGGGAACCTTCACCTGTCAGAGTACAGACAAGAGCACAACGGCGGCGATCTCGGACGCATGGGGACGCCCAGGCTGATGGTCGCGAGGACGCTCCTCGCAAGAGGGGGAGGAAGCGTTAGCCGTGAAAACTTTTTATGTGAACTTGGCTGATCTATGTACGATCTTGTGCTCGTGAAGGATATCAATCTCAATCTTTGGAGTCTTCTCTCCCTGTGCAATGGCGCATGATCCAATGGATGCACCTATGAATGTTTTGTTGACCAACAAAGCACGTCTCCTTCCACCAACAACCATTCTAGACCCCCTTGAACCGAGGACGGTTCACAGTAGAGGGGGAGGAATGTAACAAACCTGGCAATAAATACGCCACTTTGTTATGTTGCCTAGACCGGCGCCTTAATTTTAAAAGGACTGCCGCGTCTTTTGTCCAGAAAATCGGGGTCTGGACGGCGAGGAGAATTCCTCGCCGACCAGCCCTGCGAACCGGAAGCTTCGAAGAAGCTTCCGATTCGCAAGAGGGCGACCGGATAGTGCCGCGCACTATCCGGCCGCGGCGAAC
>SZWC01003015.1:143478-182326 GCA_023375785.1 Penium margaritaceum
GCACACACACACACACACACACACACACACACAAGTGACCTCTTGACTGAAACACATGCTTGCAAGCCACTAAATGTTATGAATTTTGTTGGTGAGGCCGCAGTAATGAGATGGGCTGCAACTGCTCCTTCAGCTTATTCCAGTGCACTGTTTTAACTGGTTGTCGGTGGAAGAAAAACTAATGGAAAAAAAAAGCAAGTAGAAAGCCGAAACAACGTCATTTGGTAAATCACCAACCATATCTAATGATACAAGTTCACTTTTTACATCATTAGAAATTTGAGACTTTTCGAAACTTTTCATAACATATCAAATAGTGCACCCATAAATGAAGAAAAGAAAGCCAAAAAAGGAAAGGCCTTTACACTTATAAAAAATATAACCCGCGTAACAATCAAACTATAAAATCTACGTACCAAAGTCAGGAGACAAGAATGGCAAAAAAGAAAAAAACTAATTAGCGCAACTAATTTGCAACATCCATCTGGCAAAGCTGTAATCAATCAATGAAAGAAAAGTTTGTTATTCATCGTAAAACTATTGTAGCGGATTGGACAGAATCCTTGGCCGACTAGGCCAAAACCGCGGTGCTTGAGGGTCTCGACCCTCAAGCCATCCCATCCAACCACCCACAGTCCCAGTTGACCCCGGTCGAGCCACGTGGCTCCTTCGACCGGTCGGCATGGCACTGCCACACTACAACTCCATTGTTCGAATCTTGTTCCAGTTAAATAAAACTCCTGATCTGTCTTTGGTAAAAACTCATATTACTTCGTATTGAATGTATCATATCCAGTATGTAAAATCAAACATTACAAATTAACATGCCGATAAGAAGAACTAATCTAGAGTTTAAACTCTAAATCAAAGTTTTTTTTCAATGCCACAAACTAGAACTGGTGGAGAGAACGCACACAAAGCACATACGCCTGTGGACGATGTGGGTTTACATTGTTGCATGTTGAGCATTCTTGAGGTTTGTTTGTTGCCGGGTTGCTGTTTCGCGTGCTCCATGGCTTACGTAGGATTCTTTGACCATGGAATCTACCGGAAATATTTGGCAGTATCTCTTTAGCAATTGAATTGTTTTGACAACAGTTCGGCAGTCCCACATGAATTTTGTGGTCTTAAAGTGCGAGGTAGTCACCTGTTGTCTTGCACGATAGGCTGCGTGGATGCTCGTAGGTGCAGGCCCGGGCCTCGTAGGTGCAGGCGCGGGCCTTGTAAGTGAGGCGTGGGCCTTGTAGGTGAGGTGCTGAATGCGCAAGCGCAGGCGCTGGCCTCATAGGCGCAATCCCGGGCCTCATAGGTGCAGGCGCGTGCCTCGTAGGCGCAGGCGCGGGCCTCGAGAGCATAGGCACAGGCCTCGCAAGTGCTTGCACGGGCCTCGTAGGCGCAGGCGCGGGCCTCGTAGGCGCAGGCACAGGCCTCGTAGGCGTAGGCGCGGGCCTGGTAGCTGCAGGCGCGGGCCTCGTGAACATAGACGCGGGCTTTGTAGACCAGGCGCGGGCCTCGTAGGCACAGGCACAGGTGCAGGCCTCTTAGGCGCAGGGGCGGGCCTCATAGGTGCAGCTGTGGGCCTCCTAGGTGTAGGTGCGAGCCTCTTAGGCACAGGCGCGGGCCTCGTAAGCGCAAGCACAAGCCTCGTAGGCGCAGGTGCGGGAATCGTAAGCGCAGGCGCGGGCCTCGTATGCATAGGCGCAAGCATCGTAGGCGCAGGCGCGGGTCTTGTAAGTGCAGCCGCGGGCCTTGTAGGCATAGGTGCGAGGCAACTAGGCGCAAGCGAGGGGCTCGTAGGCACAGGCACACGCCTCGTAGGTGCAAGCACCTCGTAGACGCAGGCGCGGTCCTCGTAGGCCCAGGCACGGGCCTCCGAGGCGCAGGTGCGGGCCTCGTAGGTGTAGGTGTGGGCCTCGTAGGTGCAGGAGCAAGCATCGTAGGCACTGGCGCGGGCCTCGTCGGCGCGAGCGCGGGCCTCGCAGGTGCAAGCGTGGACCTCATAGGCACATGCGCGAGCCTCGAAGGCACACGCGTTGGCCTCGTAGATGCAGGTGGGGGCCTCGTAGGCCCAGGCACGGGAGTTGTAGGCGCAGGCGGGGGCCTTGTAGTCACAGGCGCGTGCCATGTAGTCGCAGGCATGGGCCTCATAGGTGTAGGCACATGCCTCATAGGCGCAGGCGCGTGCCTCGTAGGCGTAGGCATGGGCCCCTTCAGAGCAGGCACGTGCTACGTAGGCACAGGCGTCGGCCTCGTAGGTGCAGGCACGGGCCTCGTAGGCGCAGGCGCGGGCCTTGTAGGCACAGGTGCGGACCTCGTAGGCATAGGTGCAGGCCTCATAGGCACTGGCGCGGGCCTCGTAGGCGGAGGCGCGGGCCTCATAGGCACAGGCGTGGGCCTTGTAGACGCAGGTGCGTGCCACGTAGGCGCAGGCGCGGGCCTCTTAGATGCAGGCGCGGTCCTCGTGAGCGCAGGCGCGGGCCTCTTAGGCCCAGGCACGGGCCTCGTAGGCTCAGGAGCGGGTCGCATAGGCTCATGCGCGAGCCTCGTAGGCGCAGGCGCAGGTTCGTTGGCGCAAGAGAGCCACCTAGTTACGCCCTAGTTGCACCCTAGTTGCGCCCTAGTTGCACCCTAGATGCGCCCTAGTTACGCCCTGCGTATGCCCTAGTTGCGCCCTACTTGTGTCCTAGTTGTGCCCTACTTGTGCCCTACTTGCCCTCTATTTGCGCCCTAGTTGCACCCTAGTTGTGTCCTGGTTACGCCCTACTTGCGCCATACTTGCACCCTAGTTGCGTTCTACTTGCGCCCGAGTTGCGTCCTAGTTACGTCCTAGTTGCATCCTAGTTGCGCGTCATTTGGACACTAGCTACGCCCTAGATGCGCCCTAGTTGCACCCAAGTTGCGCCCTAGTTTCGCTCTAGTTGCGCCCTAGCAACGCCTCAGTTGGACACTAGTTACGTCGTAATTGCACCCTACTTGCACCCCACTTACTTCCTACTTGCTCCCTAGTTGTACCCTCGTTGCGTCCTAGTTGCGCCCTACTTGTGCCATACTTGCGTCCTAGTTGCGTCCTAGTTGTGCCCTACTTGCGCCCTACTTGCACCCTACTTGCACCCTACTTGCACCCTGGTTGCGTTCTACTTGCGCCCTACTTGCGTCCTAGTTGCGTCCTAGCTGTGCCCTAGTTGCGCCATACTTGGGCCCTAGTTGCACCCTAGTTATGCCTCAGTTGGGGAGGTTGAGTTAATCGACTAAAAAACGTGCACTCGTAGATCAGTGCACGTTTTTGCGCTGGAAGTCCGACTTCGGGGGGCGAAATCGGACTTCGCCCGGCTCTGCGACGTCGAAGGCAGAGCTTTGCCAGCGAAGTCGTCAAACAGTCACAAACCCCTTGAGCGAGGGGTTTGTGACTGTTCGAGGGGAGTTTGTGAATAGGTCTGGATGGGGGGTCCGAGACTCCCCCTGCGATGGAAGGGAATTTAGCGGTCTGGGCCCGCTACCGCCGGGCCCAACAGATGCCTCCGCAAAAACAAAACCCAAAACCCCCGAATGTAATTCGGGGATGGGTTTGTTCGACGTTTTGGCTTCAAACTAGGGGTTGAACGCAGATTTGCGTGGTGGGAAAAAAATGAAAAGGGCGTTTTCGCTGGATCGCGATCGAGCGACGACCCCTTTTTTTGCGTCAGACATGCAAACCCCCTCGTATGATGTAGGATTTTGTGTTTTGCGCGGGTCCCACCCACGCAAAACACAGAAAACCNGGGCCCGCTACCGCCGGGCCCAACAGATGCCTCCGCAAAAACAAAACCCAAAACCCCCGAATGTAATTCGGGGATGGGTTTGTTCGACGTTTTGGCTTCAAACTAGGGGTTGAACGCAGATTTGCGTGGTGGGAAAAAAATGAAAAGGGCGTTTTCGCTGGATCGCGATCGAGCGTCGACCACCGTTCTGACATCGGCAAAGCCGATGTCAGAATGCGAAGACTTCGCCCTTGATTTCGGCGAGTTCTGAAATCGAGGGCGAAGTCGGAAAGAAACTTCCGACGCGGCCATTTTGGCCGATGCACTCGAACTCGANGTCTGGATGGGGGGTCCGAGACTCCCCCTGCGATGGAAGGGAATTTAGCGGTCTGGGCCCGCTACCGCCGGGCCCAACAGATGCCTCCGCAAAAACAAAACCCAAAACCCCCGAATGTAATTCGGGGATGGGTTTGTTCGACGTTTTGGCTTCAAACTAGGGGTTGAACGCAGATTTGCGTGGTGGGAAAAAAATGAAAAGGGCGTTTTCGCTGGATCGCGATCGAGCGACGACCCCTTTTTTTGCGTCAGACATGCAAACCCCCTCGTATGATGTAGGATTTTGTGTTTTGCGCGGGTCCCACCCACGCAAAACACAGAAAACCCTATATCGTACGAGGGGGTTTGCATGTCTGACGCAAAAAAGAGAGGTCGTCGCTCGATCGCGACCTCGCAATCGAGCGTCGACCACCGTTCTGACATCGGCAAAGCCGATGTCAGAATGCGAAGACTTCGCCCTTGATTTCGGCGAGTTCTGAAATCGAGGGCGAAGTCTGCGCGTTCTGACATCGGCAAAGCCGATGTCAGAATGCGAAGACTTCGCCCTTGATTTCGGCGAGTTCTGAAATCGAGGGCGAAGTCGGAAAGAAACTTCCGACGCGGCCATTTTGGCCGATGCACTCGAACTCGAGTGCATGATTTGTAGTCGATTAACGCTAAATGCAGTTGGACACTAGCTACGCCCTAGTTGCGTCCTAGTTGCACCTCAGTTGGACACTGGCAACACCCTACTTGCACCCTACTTGCGCCCTACTTGCGCCTTAGTTGCCTCATAGTTGCGCCCTAGTTGCGCCCCACTTGCGCCCTACTTATGCCCTAGTTGCGCCCTAGTTGCGCCCTAGTTGCACCCTACCTACACCCTAGTTGCGCACTAGTTGTGTCCCAATTGCACCCTAGTTGTGCCATACTTGTGCCCTAGTAGCATCCTAATTGTGCCCTACTTTCACCCTACTTGTCCCCTACTTGCGCCCTAGGTGCGCCCTAGTTGCGCCCTACTTGCACCATAGTTGTACCATGGTTATGTCCTACTTGCACCCTAGTTGTACCCTATTTGTACCTTAGTTGCACCCTACTTGTGCCATACTTGAACTCTAATTGAGTCCTAGTTGCATCCTAGTTGCACCCTTCTTGCACCCTACTTGCATCCTACTTGTGTCCTAGTTATGCCTTAGTTGCGCCCTAGTTGCGTCCTACTCGTGCCCTACTTGCGTCCTAGTTGCACCCTAGTTGCGCCCTAGTTGCACCCTAGTTGAGCCCTACTTACGTCCTAGTTGTGCCCTTGTTGCATCCTAGTTGCGCCCTACGTGCGTCCTACTTGCGTCCTAGTTGCGCCCTGCTTACACCCTAGTTGCGCCTTACTTGCGCCCTAGTTACACCCTAGTTGTCCCCTAGTTGCGCTCTAGTTGCACCCTAGATGCGCCCTGGTTGCACCCTAGTTATGCCCTACTTGCACCCTAGTTGCGCCTCAATTGTGCCCTTGTTGCGCCCTACATGCGCCCTACTTGTACCCTACTTGTGCCCAAGTTGCGCCTAGTTGCGCCCTAGTTGCGACCAAGTTTTGCCTCAGTTCGGCACTAGCTACGTCCTAGTTGTGCCCTACTTGCACCCTTGTTGCGCCTTAGCTGCACCCTTTCTACGCCCTAGTTGCCTCCTAGTTACGCCCTAGTTGCGTCCTAGTTGCACCCTACCTGCACTCTACTTGCGCCATACTTGCGGCCTAGTTGCCTCCTAGTTTTTTCCTAGTTGTGCCCTACTTGCGCCCTACTTGCACCCTACTTGCACCCTAGCTGTACCCTGGTTGCGCCCTAGTTGCGCCCTAGTTGCGCCCTACTTGCGTTCTAGTTGCGTTCTAGTTGTGTCCTAGTTGCGCCCTATGTGTTCCCTAGTTATGCCCAGCTTGCGTCCTACTTGTGCCCTACTTGCATCCTAGTTATGTCCTACTTGCATCCTAGTTACGCCCTACTTGCGTCCGAGTTGCGTCCTACTTGTGCCCTAGTTGCCTTCTAGTTACATCCTAGTTGCGTCTCAGTTCGACACTTGCTACGCCCTAGTTGCAACATACTTGCACCCTACATGCGCCCTACTTTCGAACTATTTGTGCCCTACTTGCGCCCTAGCTGCGCCCTAGTTGCGCCCTAGTTGTGCCTCAGTTGGACACCAGCTACGTCCTAGTTGCGCCCTACTTGGGCCCTACTTGCGCCCTAGTTGCGTCAGAATTATGCCCTAGTTGTCCCCTAGTTGTGCCGTACTTGTACCCTACTTGTGCCCTACTTCCGTCCTTGTTGCGTCCTAGTTCCGCCCTAGTTGTACCCTAGTTGCATCCTAGTTGCGCCCTAGTTACGCCTCATTTGGGCACTAGTAACACCCTAGTTGTGCCCTAGTTGCATCCCAATTGCTCCCTAGTTACGTCCTTCTTGTACCCTATTTGCGTCCTAGTTGCACCCTATTTGCATCCTATTTGCACCCGACTTGCGCCCTAGGTACACCCTAGTTGCGCCTCTGTTGGGCACTAGTTACGTCCTAGTTACGCCCTACTTGTGCCCTACTTGCGCCCTAGTTGCACCCTAGTTGCGCCCTAGTTGTGTCCTACTTGCGCCCTAGTTGCGTCCTAGTCGCGCCCTAGTTGCGTCCTAGTTGCGTCCTAGTTACGTCCTAGATACACCCTAGTTGCGTCCTAGTTATGTCCTAGTTACGTCATAGTTGCATCCTAGTTGTGTCCTACTTGCGCCCTAGTTGTGCCCTAGTTACACCCTAGTTGCGTCCTAGTTGCACCCTAGTTGCGCCCTAGTTGCGCCCTAGTTGCGTCCTACTTACGCCCTAGTTGCGCCCTAGTTGCATCCTAGTTGCGTCCAAATTACGCCCTAGGTACGCCTTACTTGCGCCCTACTTGCGCCCTAGCTGTACCTCAGTTGGGCACTAGCTACATCCTAGATGCACCCTAGTTGCGCCCTACTTGTGTCCTACTTACGTCTTACTTGTGTCCTAGTTGTGCCCTAGTATCGTCCTTGTTGTGCCGTACTTGCACCCTACTTGCACCCTAGTTGCACCATACTTGCGCCCTAGGTATGCCATGGTTGCGTCCTAGTTACGCCCTAGTTGGACACTAGCTACACCCTAGTTGCACCCTAGTTGTGCCCTACTTACACCCTAGTTGCGCCCTAGTTGCACCCTAGTTGCACTTAGTTGGGCACTAGCTACATCCTAGTTGCGTCCTAGTTGCGTCCTAGTTGCACCCTAGTTGCATCCTAGATGTGCCCTACTTGCACCCTAGTTGTGCCATTCTTGCGCCCTACTGGCGCCCTGCTTGCGTCCTAGTTGCGTCCTAGTTGCGCCCTAGGTGCGCCCTAGTTGTGCCCTTGTTGGGCCTCGGTTAGGCACTAGCTACACCCTAGTTGCCTCATAGTTGCGCCCTAGTTGCGTCCTAGTAACGTCCTAGTTGCACCCTACTTGTGTCCTACTTGCACCCTAGTTGCGCTCTACTTGCGTCCTAGTTGTGCCCCACTTACGCCCTAGTTGTGCCCTAGTTGCGCCTCAGTTGGGCACCAGCTACGCCCAAGTTGCACCAAGATTGCCACCTACTTGCGCCTAGTTGCACCCTAGTTGCGTTGTAGTTGCGCCCTACTTGTGCCCTACTTGCGCCGTAGTTGCGCCCTAGTTGCGCCCTAGTTGCGGCTTAGTTGCGCCCTAGTTGGACACTAGTTACGCCCTACTTGCGCCCTACTTGCGCCATACTTGCGCCCTAGTTACGCCCTAGTTACGCCCTAGTTGCGCCCTAGTTGCGTCCTAGTTATGACTCAGTTGGGCTCCAGCTATGCCCTAGTTGCGTCCTACTTGCGCCTGAGTTGCACCCTAGTTGGTCCTTACTTGCATCCAACTTGCGCCCTAGTTGCGTCCTAGTTGCGCCCTAGTTGCGCCTCAGTTGGACACTAGCTATGCCCTGGTTGCGCCCTACTTGCGTCTTACTTGTGGCCTAGTTGTGCCCTACTTGTGTCATACTTTCACCCTACTTGCACCCTCAGTGCACCCTTTTTGCGCCCTAGTTACGCCCTAGTTATGCCCTACTTGCGCCCTAGTTGAGCCCTACTTGAGCCCTAGTTGTGCCCTTGTTGCGCCTCAGTTGGGCACTAGCTACACCCTAGTTGTGCCCTAGTTATGCCCTAGTTGTGCCCTAGTTACGTCCTAGTTGCACCCTAGTTGCGTCCTACTTGCGTCCTAGTTGCATCCGAGTTGTGCACTAGTTGCGTCCAACTTGTGCCCTACCTGCGTACTAGTTGCATCCTAGTTGCGTCCTAGTTGCACCCAAGTTGTGTCCTACTTACACCTTAGTTGCGTCCTCCTTGTGCCCTAGTTGCATCCTAGTTGTGTCCTAGTTGCGCCCTTGTTGTGCCCTACTTGCGTCCTAGTTGCGCCCTACTTGAACCCTACTTGTACCCTAGTTGTGCCCTAGTTGCGTCCTAGTTGCACCCTAGTTACACCTCAGTTGGGCACTAGTTACATCCTAGTTGTACCCTAGTTGCACCCTAGTTGCGCCCTACTTGTGCCATAGTTGCACCCTAGTTGCGCCCTAGTTGCACCCTAGTTGCGTCCTAGTTGCGTCCTAGATACACCCTAATTGCACCCTAGTTCCGTCCTAGATACGTCCTAGTTTCACCCTAGTTGTGCCCTAGTTGCACCCTAGTTGCACCCGAGTTACGCCCTAGTTGTGCCCTAGTTGCGCCCTAGTTCCGTCCTAGTTGCGCCATAGTTGCGTCCTAGTTGCGCCCAACTTACGCGCTACTTGTGTCCTAATTGTCCCCTAGTTGTGCATTATTTGCGTCCTAGTTAAACCCTAGTTGTGCCTCAGTTGGGCACTAGTTGCACCCTAGTTGCGCCCTAGTTGCGCCTCAGTTGGGAACTAGCTACGCCCTAGTTGCGTCCCAGTTACACCCTAGTTGCATCCTACTTGCGCCCTACTTACACCCTACTTGCGCCCTACTTGCGCCCTTGTTGCGTCCTTGTTGCACCCTAGTTGCACCCTAGTTGCATCCTAGTTACGCCCTAGATGCACCCTAGTTGTACCCTACTTGCGCCCTAGTTGCACCCTACTTACGCCCTAGTTGTGTCCTGCTTGCGTCCTACTTGTGCCCTACTTGCACGCTAGTTGCACCCTAGTTGCACCCTAGTTGCGTCCTCGTTACGCCCTACTTATACCCTACTTGTGCCCTAGTTGCGTTCTACTTGCGTCCTGGTTGTGTCCTAGTTGCGTCCTAGATGCGTCCTAGTTGCACCTCAGTTGGACACTAGCTACGCCCTAGTTGCAGCCTAGATGCGCTTGAGTTACACCCTAGTTGCTCCCCAGCATTGCCTCAGTTGGGTACTAGCTACGTCCTACTTGCACCCTACTTGCGTCCTAATTGCACCCTATTTGCGTCCTAGTTGTGCCCTAGTTGCATCCTAGTTGCACCTTACTTGCACCATACTTGTGCCGTAGTTGTACCCTAGTTGCGCCCTATTTACGCCCTACTTGGACTGTAGTTGTGCCCTAGTTGAGCCCTAGTTTCGCCCTACTTGTACCCTACTTCTATCCTAGTTGCGCCCTAGTTGTGCGTTACTTGCACCCTACTTGCACCATAGTTACGTCCTAGTTGTACCCTAGTTGCGCCCTAGTTACGTCCCTCTTGCGCCCTAGTTGTGCCCTAGTTGTACCCTAGTTACGCCCTGGCTATGCCATACTTCTGTCCTAGATGTGCCCTAGTTACGTCCTACTTGCGTCCTACTTTCGTCCTAGTTGCGTCCTAGTTGCGCCCTAGTTGTGCCCTACTTTCTCCCTACTTGTGCCCCACTTGCACCCTAGGTGTCCCCTAGTTGCGCCCTATTTGCGTCCTACTTGCGTCCTAGGTACACCCTACCTACGCCCTAGTTGCGTCCTAATTGCGTCCTACTTACGCCCTACTTGCGCCCTACTTGCATCCTAGTTGTGTCCTAGTTGCATCCTAGTTACACCCTCAGTGCGCCCTACTTGCTCCTACTTGCACTCTAGTTGCGCCCTAGTTGTACCCTAGTTATGCCCTACTTGCGCCCTACTTGCGTCCTAGTTGTGCCCTAGTTGCGTCCTAGTTGTGCACTAGTTGCACCCTACTTGCGTCCTAGTAGTGCCCTAGTTGCACCCTAGTTGCGCCTTACTTGTACCCTACTTGTGCCCTAGTTGCACCCTACTTATACCCTAGTTGCACCCTACTTGCGTCCTAGTTGTACCCTAGTTGTGCCCTAGTTGTGCCCTAGTTGTGCCGTAGTTGCCCCTTAGTTGCGCTCTAGTTACGCCCTCGTTAAGCCCTACTTGCACCCTACTTGCACCCCAGTTGCATCTTAGTTGCGCCCTACATGTGTCCTACTTGTACCCTAGTTACGCCGTAGTTGCGACTAGTTGTGTCCTATTTGCGCCTCAGTTAGGCACTAGCTACGCCCTAGTTGCACCCTAGTTGCACCCTAGTTGCATCCTAGTTGTACCCTACTTGCATCCTACTTGCACCCTACTTACATCCTAGTTGAGCCCTAGTTGCATCCTAGTTGTGTCCAACTTGCGTCCTACTTGCGCCCTACTTGCACCCTAGGTGTCCCCAAGTTGCGCCCTACTTGCACCCTACTTGCACCCTAGGTGCGCCCTACCTACGCCCTAGTTGCGCCTCAATTGCGCCCTAGTTGCATCCTACTTGCACCCTACTTGCATCCTAGTTGTGTCCTAGTTGCGTCCTAGTTACGCCCTACTTGCATCGTACTTGCTCCTACTTGCGCTCTAGTCGTGCCCTAGTTGCACGCTAGTTATGCCCTACTTGTGTCCTACTTGCGTCCTAGTTGCGCCCTAGTTGCACCCTAGTTGCGCACTAGTTGCACTTGACTTGCGTCCTAGTTGTGCCCTAGTTGCACCCTAGTTGCGCCCTACTTGTACCCTACTTGTGCCCTAGTTGTGTCCTACTTATACCCTACTTGCACCCTACTTGCGTCCTAGTTGCGTCCTAGTTGTGTCCTAGTTGTGCCCTAGTTGTGCCGTAGTTGCGCATTACTGACGCTCTAGTTATGCCCTCGTTAAGCCCTACTTGCACCCTACTTGCACCCCAGTTCCACCCTAGTTGCGTCCTACATGTGCCCTACTTGCACCCTAGTTACGCGGTAGTTGCGCCTAGTTGCGCCCTATTTGCGCCTCAGTTGGGCACTAGCTACGCCCTAGTTGCGCCCTAGTTGCAGCCTAGTTGCGCCCTAGTTTAACCCTACTTGCATCCTACTTGCACCCTACTTGCGTCCTAGTTGAGCCCTAGTTGCGTCCTAGTTACGCCCAACTAGCATCCTACTTGCATCCTACTTGTGCCCTAGTTGTGCCCTAGTTGCACCCTAGTTGCGTCCTACTTGTGCCCTAGTTGCCCTCTAGTTGCATCCTAGTTGCGACCTAGTTGGGCCTCAATTTGATACTAGCTACGTCCTAGTTGCGTCCTTCTTGTACCCTAGTTTCGTCCTAGCTGCGCCCTACTTGCGCCCTAGTTGCATCCTAGTTACGTCCTAGTTGCGCCCTAGTTACGCCCTATTTGCGTCGTACTTGCACCATACTTGCGCCCTAGTTGCACCCTAGTTGTGTCCTAGTTGTGTCCTACTGGCGCCCTACTTGCGCCCTACTTGCGTCCTACTTGTGCCCTGGTTGCGCCCTAGTTGCGTCCTACTTGCATCCTAGTTGCGCCCTAGATGTGCCCTACGTGTACCCTAGTTGTGCTCTACTTGCGCCCTACTTGCGTCCTACTTGCATCCTAGTTGTGTCCTACTTGCATCCTAGTTGCGCCCTATTTGCGTCCTAGTTGCACCCTACTTGCACCCTAGTTGCGTCCTAATTGCGCTCTAGTTGCATCTCAGTTTAGCACTAGCTACGCCCTAGTGGCGCCCTAGTTGCTCCCTAAATGGCCCCTACTTGCGCCCTATTTGCGCCTTATTTGCGCACTAGTTGCACCCTAGTTGCGCCCTAGTTGCGCCTCAGTTGGACACAAGCTACGCCCTAGTTGCGCCCTACTTGGACCCTACTTGCACCCTAGTTGCGCCATAGTTGTACCCTTGTTGTACCCTAGTTGCATCCTACTTGCGTCCTACTTGCGTCCTACTCACGCCCTAGTTGCGCCCTAGTTGCGCCCTAGCTGCGCCCTAGTTGCGCTCTAGTTGCACCTTAGTTGGGCACTAGCTACACCCTAGTTGCGCCATAGTTGTGCCCTAGTTGTGCCCTAGTTGCGCCCTACTTGCGTCCTAGTTGCGCCCAACTTGCGCCCTAGGTACGCCCTAGTTGTGCCTCAGTTGGACACTAGCTAGGCCCTAGTTGCACACTATTTGTGCCCTAATTGCGCCCTACTTGCACCCAGGTTGTGCCCTGATTGCGCCCTAGTTGTGCCCTACTTGCGCCCTAGTTGCGTCCTAGTTGTGTCCTAGTAGTGTCATAGTTGCGTCCTAGTTGCACCCTAGTTATGTCTTAGTTGCGCCCTAGTTGTATCTTAGTTACATCCTACATGTGCCCTAGTTGGGCCGTAGTTGCGTCCTAGTTACACCCTAGTTACGCCCTAGTTGCATCCTGGTTGTGTCCTACTTGCGCCCTACTTGTTCCCTAGTTGCACCCGAGTTGTGTTTTAGTTACGCCTTACTTGTGCCCTACTTGCACCCTAGTTACACCTCAGTTGGATACTAGCTACACCCTAGTTGTGCTCTAGTTGTACCCTACTTGTACCCTACTTGCGTCCTACGTGCGCCCTAGTTGTGTCCTAGTTGTGCCCTAGTTACACCGTACTTGCGCCCTACTTGTGTCCTAGTTGTGCCCTTCTTGCATCCTAGTTGCGCCCTAGTTATGTCCTAGTTGGACACTAGTTACACCCTCGTTGCACCCTAATTACACCCTCCTTGCACCCTTGTTGCGCCCTAGTTGCGCCCTAGTTGCGCCTCAGCTGGGCACTAGCTACGTCCTAGTTGCACCCTAGTTGCATCCTAGTTGCACCCTAGTTGTACCCTAGATGTGCCCTACTTTCCCCCTAATTGTGCCCTAATTGCGCCCTACTTGCGTCCTACTTGCGTCCTAGTTACGCACTAGTTGTGCCCTAGTTGTGCCCCAGATGCGCCCTAGTTGCGCCCTAGTTGGGCCTCGGTTGGGCACTAGCTATACCCTAGTTGCGTCCTTGTTCCACTCCAGTTGCACCCTAGTTGTGCCCGAGCAGCGCCTTAGTTGGGCACTAGCTACGCCCTACTTGCGTCCTACTTGCGCCTTACTTACGTCCTAGTTGTGCCCTAGTTGCGTCCTAGTTACGTCCTACTTGCACCATACTTGCGCCTTAGTTGCACCCTAGTTGCGCCCTAGTTGCGCCCTACTTGCACCTTACTTGCACCCTCGTTGCGTCCTACTTGCTCCCTACTTGCGCCCTAGTTGTGTCCTAGTTGTACCCTAGTTGTGCCTCAGTTGGGCACTAGCTATGCCCTAGTTGTGCACTAGTTGTGCCCTACTTGCACCCTACTTGCGCCATAGTTGTGTCCTAGTTGCGCCCTAGTTGCGTCCCACTTGCACCCTAGTTGCGCCCTGGTTATGCCCTACATCCTTGTTGATCCCTAAGTAAGACTGCACACGGATCCTATCCGCGGATCTTGAGGTGGATCTGGATTCTCGGGACGGATCCTGGACCTGGATTCGGATCCCGGGTGATAGATCCATTGATTCGTGGATCTATGGATTCACGGATCCATGGATTCGCGGATCCATGGATTCACGGATCTGGGACTTGGATACACGGATCCTGTATACTGGATCCACCCTGATCTACATGGACAAAATTGATTTCTACACAGGACAAGCTCGAATCCTCCCTGGGAAGACTCACGCATGCCCGCAGCATGCATGACTCCTCCTTGGGAGGAGCCTAGCGCAGCACGCTGTTCTGGGACTGCTCATGAACCCTGTGCTTGGGGGGTTCGCGAGTCCTTTCATAACAACGTACTATACTGTTATGGGATCAAACGCATTGGGCTGCGTAGTTCGTGCTCTCGATTTTTGACACAGATGATTCACGTTGTTGGATCGCCTATGCCTGCCAGGCAATGGCCATTGAGGCCGGCCCTCATGTGAGGGTTGGTCGCGTGCATCGGACGTGGACCACCAGAACTTCGCGCCCGAACTCTGTGCCCAAAGTTCTAGTGGTCCACGTCCAACGCACGGTCATGTTCTGCTCAAGTGCACATGTCAAGCGCAGCGCGCGGACATGACTGTTCGAATTTCAATGAGCGAGTTTCTTGGATCCGCGACAGACTTGAGCAGGACCTCTCGCAGTTTTTTCTTCCCCCCTCCTCCCCCCCTCAGGATCTGGTTAGGATCTGGGAATACTAACCGGATCCAAGATCCTGGATCCGGTTCGCGAATCCGGATCCGGAGCCAGCATCCACGGGGAGTTACCACAGATCCTAGGATCCGTTTGCAGCCTTAGCCCTACTTGTACCCCAGTTTTTCCCTAGTTGTGCCCTACGTGTGCCCTAGTTGCGTCCTAGTTACGTCCTAGTTACACCCTAGTTGCACCCGACTTACACCCTAATTGCGCCATACTTGCGCCCTCGTTGCGTCCTAGTTGTGTCCTAGTTGTGCCCTACTTGTGTCCTACTTGTGCCCTACTTGCATCCTAGTTGTGCCCTGGTTACGCCCTAGTTATGCACTCCTTGCACCCTACATGCGTCCTAATTGCACCCTAGTTGCGCCCTAGTTGCGTCCTACTTGCGTCCTAGTTATGCCCTACTTGTGCCCTACTTGCACCTACTTGCGTCCTTGTTGTGTCCTACTTGCGTCCTAGTTGCACTTTACTTATGTCCTACTTGCGTCCTACTTGCGTCCTACTTACGCCCTAGTTGTGCCCTAGTTGCGCCCTAGTTGTGTCTCAGTTCGGCACTAGCTACGTCCTAGTTGTGCCCTAGTTGCGTCCTACTTGCGTCCTACTTGCATCCTATCTGCGCCCTACTTGCGCCCTAGTTGCGCCCTAGTTGCGTCCTAGTTGCGCCATGATTGGACACTAGCTACGTCCTAGTTGTGCCCTATTTTGGCCCTACTTGTGCCCTAGTTGCGCCCTAGTTGTGCCCTACTTACGCCTTAGTTGTGCCCTACTTGCGTCTCAGTTGGACACTAGCTATACCCAAGTTGCGTCCTAGTTGTGCCCTAGTTGTGCCATTGTTACGTCCTACTTGCGTCCTACTTGCGCCCTAGTTGCACCCTACTTGCGCCTTAGTTGCGCCCGACTTGCGCCCTAGGTACGCCCTGGTTTCGCCTTAGTTAGGCACTAGCTAGGCCCTTGTTGCACCCTAGTTGTGCCCCACTTGCGCCCTCCTTGCGCCCTAGTTGCGCCCAAGTTGCGCCCTAGTTGTGCCCTAGTTGCACCCTAGTTACGCCCTAGTTGCACCCTAGTTGCATCCTAGTTGCGTCCTAGTTGCGTTCTAGTTGCGCTCCAGTTCCACCCTAGTTATGTCCTAGTTGTGCCCTAGTTGCATCCTAGGTGAGCCCTACTTGCGTCCTAGTTACACCCTAGTTGAGTCTTAGTTGCACCCTAGTTGCGCCCCAGTTGCACCCTAGTTGTGGCCTACTTGCGCCTTAGCTGCACCCTAGTTACACCCCAGTTGTGCCCTAGTTGCGCCTTACTTGTGCCTTACTTGCGCCCTACTTGCACCCTACTTGCGCCCTACTTGCAACTCAGTTGGGCACTAGGAATATCCTAGTTGCGTCATAGTAACGTCCTACTTGCTTCCTACTTGCGTACTACTTGCACCCTAGTTGTGCCTTAATTACGGCCTAGTTGCGCCGTACTTGCGTCCTAGTTACGCCCTATTTGCACCCTAGTTGTGCCTAGTTGTGTCCTAGTTGCGCCCAAGTTGGACACTAGCTACATCCTAATTGCACCCTAGTCGTTCCCTACTTTCGTCCTAGTTACGCCCTAGTTGCGTCCTAGTTGGGTCCTAGTTGTACCCTAGTTGGGCACTAGCTACATCCTAGTTGTGTCCTAGTTATGCCCCAGTTCCACCCTAGTTGCACCCTAGATACGCCCTACTTGCGCCCTAGTTGCCTCCTACTTACGCCCTACTTGCACCCTACTTTAGCCCTAGTTGCGCCCTAGTTGCGTCCTAGTTTCACACTAGGTGCACCCTAGTTGCACCCTTGTTGGGTCTCAGTTTGGTACTAGGTACACCCTAGTTGTGCCCTAGTTGCATCCTAGTTGCGTCCTTGTTGCGCCTTACCTGCGTCCTACTTGTGCCCTAGTTGCGCCCTACTTGCGTCCTAGTTGCGTCTGACTTGCGCCTTAGTTGCATCATAGTTGTACCTCAGTTGGGTACTGGCTACGCCCTAGTTGCGCCCTAGTTGCGCCCTACTTGCGACCAAGTTGCACTCTAGTCGTACCCTACTTGCACCCAAGTTGCACCCTAGTTGCACCCTAGTTGCACCCTAGTTGCACCCTAGTTGCGTCCTAGTTGCACCCTAGTTGCACCCTAGTTGCACCCTAGTTACACCCTAGTTGCGTCCTAGTTGCACCCTAGTTGCGCCCTAGTCATGTCCTAGTTGCGTCCTACTTGCACCCTACTTGTACCCTAGTTGCATCCTAGTTACACCCTAGTTGCGTCCTACTTGCGCCCTACTTGTGCCCTACTTGCGCCTTAGTTGCAACATAGTTGCGCCCTAGTTGTACCCTAGTTACGCCCTAGTTGTACCCTAGTTGTGCCTGTGTTGGGCACTAGCTATGCCCTAGTTACGTCCTAGTCGCGCTAGTTACGCCCTATTTGCGTCCTAGTTGTGCCCTAGTTGCACTCAATTTGTGTCCTAGTTGTGCCCTAGGTGCGCCCTACTTGCGCCCTACTTGTGCCCCACTTGCGTCCTACTTGCGCCCAACTTGCGCCCTAGTTCTGCCCTGGTTGCACCTTAGTTGCGCCCTAGTTGTGCTCTAGCTGCACCTTAGTTGGGCACTAGCTACTCCCTAGTTGTGTCCTACTTGCGCCATAGTTACGCCCTAGTTGCGTCCTAGTTGTGTCCTAGTTACCCTAGTTGCGCCTACTTGCGTCCTACTTGTGCCCTACTTGCATCCTACTTGCACCCTATTTGTGTCCTAGTTGCGTCCTAGTTGTGTCCTAGTTGCGTCCTAGTTGCGCCCTACTTGCACCCTACTTGCACCCTAGTTGTACCCTACTTGCGTCCTAGTTGTGTCCTACTTGCACCCTCATTGTACCCTAGTTGCGTCCTCATTGCGTCTCAGTTGGACATTAGCGACGCCCTAGTTACATCCTAATTGCATCCTAGTTGTGTCCTAGTTGCGCCCTACTTACACCCTAGATGCACCCTAGTTGCGCCCTACTTGTACCCTACTTGCGCCCTACTTGGGTCCTAGTTGTGCCCTAGTTGCACCCTAGTTGTCTCTAGTTGCATCCTACTTGCAACCTAGTTGCGCCCTAGTTGCATCCTAATTGCGTCCTAGGTGCGCCTCGGTTGGACACTAGCTACACCCTAGTTGCGTCCTAGTTGCACCCTAGTTGCACCCTAATTGCGCCCTAATTGTGCCCTAGTTACGCCCTAGTTGCACCCTAGTTGTACCCATGTTACGCCCTACTTGCGTCTTACATGGACCCTACTTGCGCTTAGGCGCACCTCAGTTGGGAGCTAGCTACACCCTAGTTGCATTCTACTTGCGTCCTACTTGCATCCTACTTGCGTCCTAGTTACGCCCTAGTTGCACCCTAGTTGTGCCCTAGTTGCGCCTCAGTTGGACTCTAGCTACACCCTAGTTGCGCCCTATTTTCATCCTAGGTGCACCCTAGCTACATCCTACATACGCCCTACTTGTGTCCTAGTTGCGCCCTAGTTGCGTCCTAGTTGCGCCCTAGTCGTGCCCTATTTGCACCTTACTTACGCCCTACTTTCTCCCTAGTTGCATCCTACATGCGTCCTAGTTGCGCCCTAGTTACATCCTAGTTGTGCCTCAGTTGGAAACCAGCTACACCCTAGTTGCGCCCTAGTTGCACCCTAGTTGCGCCCTAGTTGCGTCCTACTTGCGTCCTACTTGCGCCCCAGATGTGTCCTACTTGCGTCCTAGTTGCACCTTAGTTGAACCCTCGTTGCATCTCAGTTGGGCACTAGCTACGCCCTAGTTACGTCCTAGTTGCGTCCTAGTTGCGCCATAGTTATTCCCTACTTGCACCCTACTTGTGCCCCAATTACGCCCTACTTGCGCCTCAGTTGTGCCCTAGTTGCGTCCTAGTTATGTCCTAGTTGCGCCTCACTTGGACACAAGCTACGTCTCAGTTGCGCCCTAGTTGTGCTCTAGTTGCAACCTAGTTGTGTCCTAGTTGCGTCCTACTTGCGCCCTTGTTGCGCCATAGTTGCAAACTACTTACGTCCTACTTGCACCCTAGTTGCGTCCTACTTGCACCCTAGTCACGTCCTACTTGCATCCTAGTGGCATCCTACTTGCGCCTTAGTTACACCCTAGTTGCATCCTAGTTCCGCCTCAGTTAAGCACTAGCTATGTCCTAGTTGCACCTTAATTGTGCCCTAGCTGCGCCCTAATTGCGCCCTACTTGCACCCTACTTGTGCCCTACTAGAGCCCTTGTTGCGCCCTACTTACGCTCTATTTGTATCCTAGTTGCACCCTACTTGTGTCCTAGTTGCGTCCTACTTGCACCCTAGTTGCGTCCTAGTTACAGTCTAGTTGCAGCCTAGTTACGCCCTAGTTGCACCTTACTTACGCCCTACTTGCACCCTACTTGCGCCCTTCTTGCACCTCAGTTGGACACTAGGTACACCCTAGTTACACCTAGTTGCTTCCTACTTGTGTCCTACTTGCGTCCTACTTGCGCCCTAGTTGTGCCCTAGTTGTGCCCTAGTTACGCGTACTTGCGCCCTACTTATGCCCTAGTTGCGCCCTACTTGCGCCCTAGTTGTGCCCTATTTGTGCCCTAGTTGCGCCCTAGTTGCGCCCTAGTTGTGCCCTAGTTGGACACTAGCTACACCCTAGTTGCACCCTAGTTGTGTCCTACTTGTGTCCTAGTTGTGCCCTAGTTGCACCCTAGTGTGGTCCTAGTTGTGCCTCAGTTGGGTACTAGCTATATCCTAGTCGCGTCCTAGTTGTGTCCCTGTTCCATCCTAGTTGCACCCTAGATGTGCCCTACTTGCGCTCTAGTTGCGTCCTAATTGCGCCATACTTGCACCCTACTTGCGCCTAGTTGCGCCCTAGTTCCACAATAGGTACACCGTAGTTACACCCTTGTTGGGCCTCAGTTGGGCACTAGCTACACCCTAGTTGTGCCCTAGTTGCACCCTAGTTGTGTCCTAGTTGTGTCCTACTTGCGTCCTACTTGTGCCCTAGCTGCGCCCTACTTGCGTCCTAGTTGCGCCCGACTTGCGCCCTAGTTGCGCCCTAGTTGCGCCCTAGTTGCGCCTGAGTTGGACACTACATACGCCCTAGTAGCGCCCTAGTTGCACCCTACTGACATCCTAGTTGTGTCCTACTTGCGTCCTAGTTGCGCCCTACTTGTACCCTACATGCACCCTAATTGAATTCTAGTTACGCCCTAGTTGCGCCCTAGTTGCGTCCTAGTTGCGTCCTAGTTGCGCCTTAGTTGCACCCTAGTTGTACCCTAGTTGTGCCGTAGTTGTGTCCTTCTTAAGCCCCAGTTGCTCCCTAGTTCTACCCTAGTTGCGCCCCAGTTGCGCCCTAGTTGCGTCCTAGTTGCACCTCAGTTGGACACTAGCTACGTCCTAGTTGTACCCTAGTTCCTCCCTACTTGCGCCCTACTTGTGTCCTACTTGCGCCCTAGCTATGCCCTAGTTACGCCCTAGTTGCACCCGACTTGCGCCCTATTTACGCCCTAGTTGCGCCCTAGTTGCGCCCACATTGCGCCTTTGTTGCGCCTCAGTTGGGCACTAGCTACGCCATAGTTGTGCACTAGTTGCACCCTCGTTGTGCCCTACTTGTGCCCTACATGCACCCCACTTGCGTCCTAGTTGCGCCCTAGTCGTGCCGTGGTTGCGCCCTACTTGCACCCTATGTGTGTCCTAGTTGCACCCTATTTGCACCCTAGTTTCGTCCAACTTGCGTCATATTTACGCCCTACTTGCACCTTAGTTACAACCTAGTTGCGCCCTAGTTGCGCCCTAGTTGCGCCCTAGTTGTGACTCAGTTGGACACTAGCTACGCCTTAGTTGTGCCCTAGTTGCTCCCTAGTTGTGCCCTAGTTGCGCCCTAGTTGCGTCCTAGTTGTGCCCTAGTTGCATCCTAGTTGCGCCCGATTTGCGCCCTAGTTGTGCCCTAGGTGCCCCTACTTGTGCCCCACTTGCATCCTACTTGCGCCCAACTTGCGCCCTAGTTGTGCCCTAGTTGCGCCCTAGTTGTACCCTAGTTATGCCTCAGTTGGGCACTAGCTATGCCCTAGTTGCATCTAGTTGTGTCCTAGTTGCGTCCTAGTTGCGTCCTAGTTGTGCCCTACTTGCGTCCTAGTTGCGCCCTACTTGCGTCCTAGTTGCGTCCTACTTGCACCCTAATTGCGTCCTAGTTGCGCTCTAGTGACATCTCAGTTGGACACTAGCTACGTCCTAGCTGCGTCCTAGTTGCACCCTAGTTGTGTCCTAGTTGCACCCTACTTGTAGCCTAGATGTGCCCTAGTTGCGCCCTACTGGCGCCCTACTTGCACTCTACTTGCACCTTTCTTGTGACCTAGTTGCTTCCTTGATACACCCTAGTTGCGCCTTACTTGGATCCTACTTGCGCCCTAGTTGCACCTCAGTTGGACACTAGCTAAACCCTATTTGCGTCCTATTTGCGCCCTACTTGCACCCTACTTGCGTCCTAGTTGTGCCCTAGATTTGCCCTAGTTGTCTCTAGTTGCGTCCTACTTGCGCCCTAGTTACACCCTTGTTGTGCCCTAGTTGCATCCTAGTTGTGCCTCAGTTGGGCACTAGCTACACCTTAGTTGCACCCTAGTGACACCCTAGTTGTGCCCTAGTTGCGCCCTAGTTGCACCATAATTGCGCCCTACTTGCGCCCTAGTTGCGTCCTAGTTGTGCCCTAGTTACGCCCTACTTGCGCCCTACTTGGACCCGACTTGCACCCTAGTCACACCTCAGTTGAAAACTAGCTACACCCTAGTTGTGCCTACTTGCGCCCTACTTGCGTCCTACTTGCGCCCTAGTTATGCTCTAGTTGCGCCCTAGTTACGCCCTAGTTGCGCCCTAGTTGTGCCTCAGTTGGACACTAGCTACGCCCTAGTTGTGCCCTATTTGCGCCCTAGTTGCATCATAGTTACGTCCTACTTATGTCCTACTTGTATCCTAGTTGCGCCCTAGTTGCATCCTAGTTGCAACCTAGTTGCACCCTTGTTGCGCCTCAGTTGGACACTAGCTACACCCTAGTTGTGCCCTAGGTGTACCCTAGTTACGCCCTAGTTGTGTCCTTCTTGCGTCCTACTTGCGCCCCAGTTGCGCCCTACTTGCGCCCTAGTTGTACCCTAGTTGCACCCTCGTTGCGCCAAAGTTGGGCACCAGCTACACCCTAGTTATGCCCTAGTAGCATCCTAGTTGCGCCGTAGTTACATCCTACTTGTGTCCTACTTGTGCCCTAGTTGCACCCTCCTTGTACCCTAGTTGCACCCTAGTTGTGTCCTAGTTACGTCCTAGTTGCGCCTCAGTTGGACACTAGCTACGTCCTAGTTGCACCCTAGTTCCGCCCTAGTTGTAACCTAGTTGTGCCCTAGTTGTGTCCTACTTGCGCCCTTGTTGCGCCCTAGTTGCGCCCTAGTTGCGCCCTACTTGTTTCCTACTTGCGCCCTAGTTGGACCCTACTTGCGCCCTAGTTGCACCCTACTTGCACCCTAGTTGCACCCTACTTGCGCCCTAGTTACGCCCTAATTGTACTCTAGTTGCACCTCAGTTGGGCACTAGCTATGCCCTAGTTGCGCTTTACTTGCACCCTAGTTGCGCCCTAATTGCATCCTACTTGGATCCTACTTGCGCCCTACTTGCGCCCTTGTTGCGCCCTACCTGTGCTCTACTTATACCCTAGTTGCGCCGTACTTGCGTCCTACTTGCACCCTAGTTGCACCCTTGTTACATCCTAGTTGCACTCTACTTGCGCCCTAGTTGTGCCCTGGTTGCGCCCTAGTTGTACCGTAGTTGCACCTCGGTTGGGCACTAGCTACGTCCTAGTTGTGTCCTAGTTGTGCCCTAGTTGTGCCCTAGCTGCGTCCTAGTTGTGCCCTAGTTGCGCCCTAGTTGCACCCTACTTGCGTCCTACTTGCATCCTAGTTGCGCCCTACTTGCATTCTACGTGCGCCCTAGTTGCGCCCTACTTGTACCCTAGTTGTGCCCTAGTTGCGCCCTAGTTGTGCCCTAGTTGTGCCTCAGTTGGACACTAGGTACACTCTTGTTGCGCCCTAGTTCCACCCTGGTTACGCCCTAGTTGCACTCTAGTTGCACCCTAGTTGCGCCCTACTTGCGTCCTACTTGCGCCCTAGTTGCGCCCTAGATTTGCACCCTACTTGCACCCTACTTGCGCCCTAGTTACGCCCTAGTTGCGCCCATGTTGACTTCGACTTCCGACTTGAGAGGGTCAAGTCGGAGTGGCCAAGTCGGTCCACGTCGACATGGATATCAACTTGACTTGACCCCCTCAAATGAGCTGGGGGCACCGGGGGCCATTTTTTTTGGTGGGAGAAATTAAAACAAGTTTAGGTCGGGAAAAAAAAAGGTCACGGAGGACCCCGTCCGAGGAAAACCAGGCACTGAGGCATATCCTCCTTGCTTTGCTGTCATGGGAGATGCTTCGATTGGCTTGTTGAATCCTCTTTGTCTTCATTCAATGGACAGTGTTGTACCATCCACACGTACATATGACATGGCAGGTGACCGTGCATGGTGCATGCTTGGGACGTGTTTACTGCTTGGATATTGAGTGTCAACCTCATGTGTGACTTTTGTGGCTGGTTGTTGACCAATACCGCGAGCACATCATGAAATGCATGACATGTCCTTGGCTGTTTGGATGCTAGCCTGTCCAATGTGGTGTCTGCGATTCGGTGTGACGGAGGGGAGGGGGAGGATACAGGCTGAGCTCAGTCCATTATTGTAGCTCCATGATGCTCTACTCAGCCACCATGGGTGAGCGGGGCAAGTACCCCACCTGTGCCTCAGATGTTGCCTCTGCCAAGCCCCCCGTTCTCACAGGCAGTTTCCTTGTCCGTGTCTTCAGCAAGTTCTTCAGGCCTGTCCCACACAGGCATGCTACCCCCGCTTCCAGTGTGGTGCTTGCGGCGTCGTCAAAGTAGGTGGCAGTGACCGCATCCGGGGCCATGTCGGTGTTCCCCTTCACAAAATCGTTAAGTGCAAGTATGCACCTGCTGCAGCCCGAGCATCTCTTGGACTCAAACATCTGCTAACCCGCCAGACTCCTTTCAGCCATACGATGAGAAGCTCTATCACGGCCAGGATGAAGCATGGGGGGAAAAATACAGCCCCATGGACTTGCAGAAACTTGTCACGGAGCGTAAGTGTCAAGAGGCGAGAGCAGCCGCTGGTGATGGATTTGGGGAAAGCACCAACCCAGATGGCACAGTTGAAGAGCAGCAGCGCCGGGAGTTTTCAGCAGCAACCATTCCGCCCTCTCTCCGCAGCAACATGCCGGTTTCACAGGCGTCTCTCAGCATGGTATGCCAGTCACTCACGCTGCCAACACTGCTGTGTAGAAGACAGTCATGAAGGTCATGGCCAAGAACGCACTACCCATCCCGTTCCGCCGTGACGTCATCCTCCTTGAGCTAGTGGAAGAAGAAAGGCGCACGAAGGCGAGCTTCCGGCTGCCAACCAGGGGGCGGGTAACTGATGTGATTCTGCCGGCGCTGGATGCAGAGCTCGCGGAGGCGGAGGAGCCGTTACGGACTGGCTGGGACATCTTCGGGGGGAGCCTTGGGGTTGATGAATGGTCTGACATCTAAATCAGAACTATCTACTCCGCCATGGCATCAAATGCAGAGGGAGTCGCCCATCTATTCTCTCGAGACACCAATGGTCTTGTCAGAGATTCCAACCACGTGGCAGCTGTGATATACCAGACGATTACGGAGGTTGGCGCAGACAAGGTGATCATGGTGATCACTGGCAACGCCTCCACCAACAAAAAATCATACCAGGAGCTGAAGGCAAAGTACCTTGCCGTGTTCTTTACGCATTGTGTTGCACCCTCTCTTGATCTGGTGCTCAAAGATGTTGCTAAGACAGAGTGGGGGCAGGCTCTGATCAGCAAAACAGAAAGAATTGTGTCCTTGTTCAAGAACAAAGACTTGTTGAGGTTGTGGTTCAAGGCACAGAGTGGAAAGGTGCAGCTGCCAGCTGTTGCAATCCGCTTTGCATCCATGCACAAGATGCTTGCCCGTCTGCCGAGCTTGCGTGACGTGCTGCTGAACATTGTGAACAACACAAGGTGGTCAGAGTTCGGGGCAGTGGATAAGGATGCTGGTTGGAAAGCAAAGAAGAAGGAGGTACGGCAGCTAGTGAGAATGGGTGTTTTCTGGGATGCAAGTGAAAGCAATGGTGAAGCTCATGCTCCCCATTGTTCTCACGCTGCGGAAGGCAGACACTGTAGGGGGCAGTGCTGGGATTATCTTTTGAGACATTGTTGGATACCACAGAGGCTTTGAACGTCCTGGCAGTCTCTAGGGGTAGGCGTCGTGCTGTGTCCAATCCAGAGTGGGTCAAGTTTGTGCTTGAACAGTTGAGCACAAGGTAAACTAATTAAATGTCTTGCCCCATTTTTGCTGCAACACGTCATTGCCACCCGCAACACTTTGGCTACAAGTTTGATGGAGATGAGAAGATGGTTAACGCCTGGAACACCATCGTCAATGCTCTCGTGCCCGACAGCCATGACCAGGACCGTCTGAGTGTAGAACTGGAGGGCTTTGAGAATGGACGGGTGACGGTTGAGGAGGATCCTGCAAAGGCCCGAGACGTACAGCGTACAGAGGAGGCAATGCAGCATGTGTTGGTAGGTGAACTGGCAGCGTACAAGTGGCCTGCCCGCCACATGCCCACTCCGCGGGCCTTTGCCATGAGGCTGTTGGCGCAGCCGTGTAGCAGCAGTAACAATGAGAGGGTGTTTAGCAAGCATGAGTTGATCCAGACGGCAAGGCGCAATAGGCTGAAGGAGCAGACGCTAGAGCTGCTTGTTTCCATGAATGTGCGGCTAAATAGGATGCATGGGAAGAAGAAAACAAAGAGGTTGACAGCTGACATCAAGTAGGCCATGGAGGACGGCATAGCAGACAGTGACAGTGAAGCAGATGGAGACATTGAGGTGGATGACGAGGAGCATGACTTTGCATGGGATGCTCTGATTGCTGACGTAGCGAATGGAGATGATGATGTGCGAGAGGTGGTACAGGTGACAGGGGGCCAGGTGGAAGGAAACAACACAGTGGACGAGGACGACAAGGATGAGGATGAGGACCTTGAACTGATGGAAGATAATAGAGGGGACGGGAGCAGTGAGGAGGATGGGGAAGAGGGAAATGGGGATGATATAGGGGAGGGGAGCAGGGTTCTAAGGAAGGGGGTCCACAAGCACAAAGATGTGGAGGGAGCTAACAAGGTGGCAGATGCTACTGTTGGCACAGGTTCACGACCAGCTTCTGGCTCTACTCCAACAACAGGATCTACACCAACAGCATGCTCATCACCAGTAGTAGAATCCACACAAGCAGCTGCAGGTCCATCAGCTGGAGGAAGAGTGTCAGCGGAAGCTAGTTCTGCAGCTGATGTCGAACCCAGAGCTTCAGAAGCTCCTAGTGCTCTTGCTGCAAGTGCCAGAGGCAATGAGCGCCCTAAGCGTACTCGGAAGGGCCGTTAGTGATTCCTGCAAGCTTATTTTCAGAGTGTAATTTTCAGTGCTGTGAACTTTTCATTTGCCACCTTGTATTCCTGTTGCTATGCTCCAAGCTTGTCTTGCCCACAATTCATGATTGCAATGTGATGCCTGAAAGTAGTGTTCAACAGTTGTGATGGTTTAATGTCGTAGTACATCATTACCAAAATAATACTCACATCATAGGATAGCTGAAAATAAGGAATAAGTGAATATGTGTGTTGCAAATCTCATTTTTGACAACTGTTTAGAAGAGAAATTGGAAAGGTATGACTTAAAAAACACATTTTAGACTCACTAGAGCTGTATTCATGACCGACTTGGGCATACCCAAGTCGACTTGGCTGCCAATATGCAGACTTCCGACTCCCAACTTGGCGACTTGGCGTCGAAATCGACTTGGCACAAGTACCAGGCACAAGTATCACGCGCAATTATCAGGGACACGTAAAAAGCACAAGTGTGAGGGAAAAGTATCAGGCACAAGTGCCGGGCACAAACATCAGGTACTAGTATCAGGCACAAGTATCAACCACAAGTATCTGAGGCACAAGTATCAGGCACAAGTATCAGGCACAAGTAGAAGGGACAAGTATCAAGTACAAGTATCAGGAGTAACTATGAGGCACCAGTATCAGCCGCAAGTATCAGGCAAAAGTATGAGGCACATGTATGAAGCACAGATATCAGGTCCAAGTATCAGGCACAAGTAACAGGCACATATATCAGGCACACGAATCAGGCACATGTATCAGGCACAAGAATCAGGCACAAGTATCAGGCACAAGTATCAGGCACATGTAACAGGCACAACTATCTGGCACAAGTATCAGGCACAAGTATCAGGCACAACAATCAGGCACAAGGATCAGGCAGAAGTATCAGGCGCAAGTATAAGGCACAAGATTCAGGCACAAGTATTGAGCACAAGTATCCGGCACAGGTAGCAGGGACAAGTATCAGGCACACGTATCATGCACATGTATATGGCACACGTACCAGGCACAAGAATCAGGCACAAGAATCAAATACAAGCATCTTACATGAGTATCAGGCACAAGTATCAGGAACAAGTATCATGCACAAGCATCAACAAGTAACAGGCACAATTGTCAGGCTCAAGTATTAGGCACAACTATCAAGCACAAGTAGCAGGCAAAAGAATCAGGCACAAGTATTGGGCACAAGTATTGGGCACAAGTATCAGGCACAATTACCAGGTACATGTATCAGGCACGAGTTTCAGGCACGGGTTTTGGGCACAAGCATCAGGCACACGTCTCAGGCGCAAATACCAGGGACAAGTATCAGGCACAAGTATCAGGAACAAGTATCAGGCACACGTATCAGGCGCAGGTGTCAGGCACAAGTATCAGGAACAAGTATCAAGTACAACTATTTGACAAAAGTATCAGGCACAGGTATCAGGCACAAGGATCAGGCACAAGTAGAAGGCACACGGATTACGCACAAGTATCAGGCACAACCCTGAGGCACACGTATAAGACACAAGTGTAAGGCGGAAGTATCAGGCTGAAGTATCACGCACAAATATCATGCATACTTATCAGGCACAAGCACCATGCACAAGATTCAGGCAGGGGTATTGGGCGCAAGTATCAGGCGCAAGAATCAAGCACAATTACCAGGTACAAGTACCTGCCACAAGTATCAGGCACAAGTATCAGGCACAAGTCTCAGACTTACTTATCCGGCACAAGTACCAGGCATAAGTTCAAGGAACAAGGATCAGGCACACGTATCAGGCACACGTATCATATGCAAGTATCAAATACAGGTTTCAGACAATAAGAATCAGGCACAAGTATCTGGCACAAGTATCAGGCAAAGTACCAGGACTACGTTTCAGGCACAAATAGCAAGTACAAGTATTAGGCAGAAGTATCAGGCACAGGTATCAGGCACAAATATGAGGCACAAGCATCAGGCACAGGTATATGGCACGAGCACCGGGCACAAGCATCGGGCATAAGTTTCAAGTACAAGTGTCTGACAAAGATATCACACACAAGTATCAGGCACAAGCACCATGCACAAGTATCAGGCGCAAGTATCAGACACAAGTATCATGCACACGTATCAGACTCAAGTATCAGGCACAAGTACAAGGCACAAGTCTCAGGCACAGGTACCAGGCACACGTATCAAGCACAAGTATTAGGCACAAGTATCAGGCATACGTATCATACTCAAGTATCAGGCATAAGTATCAAGCACAAGTATCAGGCACAAGTAGCAGGCAAGACAACCAGGCACAAGATTTAGGCACAAGTATCAGGCGCATGTATCAAGGACAGATTTCAAGCACACGTATCAGCCACAGGTATCAGGCACAAGTATCAGGCACATGTATAAGGCACAAGTAGTAGGCACAGGTATCAGGCAGAAGTATCAGGATCAAGTAGCAGGTAAGATCATCAGGCGCAAGTGTTGTGCACAAGTATTAGGCACAAGCATCATGCACAAGTATCAACTGTAATTATCAGGACAAGAATCAAGCACAAGTATCAGACAGGTTTATCAGGCACAAGTATCAGGCACAAGTGACAGGCACAAGTACCTGGCACAAGTATCAGGCAAAAGTATCAGGCACAAGTACTAGGCAGAATCATCCGACGCATGTAACAGGCACAAGTATCAGGCACAAGTACCAGGCACAAGTATAAGGCACAAGTATTAGGCACTAGTACAAGGCAAATGTATCAGGCACACGTATCAAGAGTGTATCAGGAACAAGTATCAAGCAAAAATATCTGCACAAATATCAAGCACAGGTAGCAGGCACAACTATCAGGCACACGTATGAGGCACAAGCACCAGGCACAAGTATAAAGAACAAGTATCAGGCAGAAGAATCAGTCGCATGTAACAGGCACAAGTAGCAGGCACGTGTAACAGGCAAAAGTATCAATCACAAGTATCACGCACAAGTATCAAGTACGCGTATCAAGAACAAGTACTGGGCACGAGTATCAGGCGCAAGTACCAGGCGCAAGTACCAGGCATAAGTACCAGGAACAAGTATCAAGCACAGGTATCATGATCAAGTAACAGGCACAAGTATAAGGCACAAGTATCAGGAACAAGGAGCAGGCAAGAGAAGCCGGTGCGAGTATTACGTACAAGTATCAGGCACAAGTATCGAACAACTGTTTGGCACAAGTATCAGGCACAAGAATTATACACAAGTATCAGTCACTATCATCAGGCACATGTATCAGGCACAATTATCAAGCACAAGTATCAGGCACAAGTATCAAGCAAAAGTATGAGGCAGAAGTATCAGTCATAAGAAACAGGCACGAGAATCTGGCCCAAGTATTTAGCACAAGTATCAGGCACAAGTATCAGGCACAAGTATCAGCCACAAGTATCAGGTACAAGTATAAGGAACAAGTATCAAGTACAAGTATCAGGCACAAGTATCAGCCACAATTATCAGGTACAAGTATAAGGAACAAGTATCAAGTACAAGTATCAGGCCCAAGTATCAGGCACAAGTAGCAGGCACAGGTATCAGGCAGAAGTATCAGGCAAAAATATCAGGCAAGAGAATCAGGCCCAAAACTTGGGTACAAACATGAGGCACAAGTGTCATGCACAAGTGGTGGCACAGGTATCAGCCAGAAGAATCAGGAACAATTAACACACACAAGTATCACACACAAGTATCGGGCGGAGTTATCAGGCACACGCACCAGGCACTAGTATCAGCACAAGCATTAGGCACAAGTATCAGGCACAAGTAGTAGGCACAAGTAGCAGGCACAGGTATCAGGCAGAAGTATCAGGAAAAAGTAGCAGGCAAGAGAATGAGGCGCAATTCTTGGGCACAAGCATGAGGCACAAGTGGTGGCACAGGTATCCGGCACAAGAATCAGGCACAAGTATTAGGCGCAAGTATCATGCACAAGTATCAGGCACAAGTACCAGGCACAAGTACCGGGCACAAGCATCAGGCACTAGTATGAGGCACAAGTGTCAGGAAAAATTTTCATACGGAAGTAATAGGCACAAGGGTTAGGCACAAGTATCAGGCACAATTATCAAACACAAGTATCAGGCACAAGTATGGGGCATAAGTATCAGAAACAACTATGAGGAACAAGTATCAAGTACAAGTGTCCTGCACTATTATCTGATACAAGTTTCAGGCACAAGTATCAGGCACAAGTATTAAGTACAAGAATTTGGCAAAAGTATCCGGCATAAGTATCAGGCACAAATATTAGGCACAAGTATGAGGCACAAATATGAAGTACAGGGATCAGGTACAAGTATCAGGCACAAGTATCGGGCGGAAGTAGGAGGCACGAGTATCAAGACCAAGTGTCTAGCACAATTAGCAGGCACAAGTATGAGGCACAAGTATCAGGCAGAAGTATCAGGCACAAGGATCAAGTACAAGTATCAGGCGCAGGTATCAGGCACAAGTATCAGGTTTAAGTACTAGGCAAATGTATCAGGCACAAGTATCAGGCACAGGCATTAAGCACAAGTAGCAGGTACAAGTGTAAGGAACAATAATCAGGCACAAGTATCAGGCACAAGTGCAAGGCACAAGTATCAGGCACAAGTATCAGGCACAAGTATCAGGCACAGGTCTAAGGCACAGATATTAGGCACGTGTATCCAGCACAAGTATCAGGCACAAGTGCAGGCACAAGTACCAGGCACGAGTATCAGTGAATGTATCAGGCTCAAGTATCTTGGGCACAAGTATGAGGCACAAGTTTCAGGGAGAATTGTTAGCCACGAGTTAAGCACAAGCGTCAAGCACAACTATGAGGAACACGTATCAGGTTCTAGGCACAAATATCATGCACAAGTATCATGCACAAGTACCAGGCACAAGTATCAGGCACAAGATTCAGGCACAAGTATCAAGCACAAGTATCAGGCGCAAGTATCTGGCGCAGGTTTCAGGCACAAGTATCAGGCACGCGTTTCAGACTTAACGATCGGGCACAAGTACCAGGCACAAGTTTCAGCAACAAGGATCACGCACATGTACCAGGCACAAGTATTAGACGCAGCGGT
This sequence comes from Penium margaritaceum, assembly GCA_023375785.1. Lineage (NCBI taxonomy): Eukaryota > Viridiplantae > Streptophyta > Zygnematophyceae > Desmidiales > Peniaceae > Penium > Penium margaritaceum. Next base: position 174,519 of record SZWC01003015.1, read on the forward strand.
GTCAGACAAAAGATTCACAGGCGCAAAACTTGGGTACAAGTATGAGGCACAAGTATTATGCAAAAGTGGTGGCACACGTATCAGGCACAAGTATCAGGCACAACAATCAGGCACAAGGATCAGGCAGAAGTATCAGGCGCAAGTATAAGGCACAAGAATCAGGCACAAGTATTGGGCACAAGTATCCGGCACAGGTAGCAGGGAAAGTATCAGGCACACGTATCATGCACATGTATATGGCACACGTACCAGGCAGAAGTATTAGGCACAAGAATCAAGTACAACTATCTTACACAAGTATCATGCACAAGTATCAACAAGTAACAGGCACAACTATCAGGCCCAAGTATCAGGCACAACTATCAGGCACAAGTAGCAGGCAAAGGAATCAGGCACAAGTATTGGGCACAAGTATCAGACACAATTACCAGGTACATGTATCAGGCACGAGCTTCAGGGAGGGGTATCGGGCACAAGCATCAGGCACACGTCTCAGGCGCAAGTACCAGGGACAAGCATTAGGCACAAGTATCAGGCACAAGTAGTAGGCACAAGTAGCAGGCACAGGTATCAGGCAGAAGTATCAGGCAAAAGTAGCAGGCAAGAGAATGAGGCGCAATTCTTGGGCACAAGTATGAGGCACAAGTGGTGGCACATGTATCCGGCACAAGAATCAGGCACAAGTATTAGGCGCAAGTATCATGCACAAGTATCAGGCACAAGTACCAAGCACAGGCATCAGGCACAAGTATGAGGCACAAGTGTCAGGAACAATTCTCATGCGGAAGTAATAGGCACAAGGATTAGGCACAAGTATCAGGCACAATTATCAAACACAAGTATCAGGCACAAGTATGGGGCATAAGTATCAGGCAAAAAGATGGAGCATAAGTATCAGACACAACTATAAGGAGCAAGTATCAAGTACAAGTGTCCGGCACAATTATCTGATACAAGTTTCAGGCACAAGTATCAGGCACAAGTATTAAGTACAAGCATTTGGAAAAAGTATCCGGCATAAGCATCAGGCACAAATAGTAGGCACAAGTATGAGGCACAAGTATGAGGTACAGGGACCAGGTACAAGTATCAGGCACAATTATCGGGCGGAAGTAGGAGGCACGAGTATCAAGACCAAGTGTCTAGCACAATTAGCAGGCACAAGTATGAGGCACAAGGATCAGGCACAAGGATCAGGCACAAGTATCAAGTACAAGTATCAGGCGCAGGTATCAGGCACAAGTATCAGGTTTAAGTACTAGGCAAACGTATCAGGCACAAGTATCAGGCACAATCATTAAGCACAAGTAGCAGGTACAAGTGTAAGGAACGATTATCAGGCACAAGTACCAGGTACAAGTATCAGGCACAAGTGCAAGGCATAAGTATCAGGCACAAGTATTAGGCACAAGTATCAGGCACACGTATCAGGCACAAGTATCAGGCACAGGTCTAAGGCACAGATATGAGGCACATGTATCCGGCACAAGTATCAGGCACAAGTATCAGGCACAAGTGCAGGCACAAGTACCAGGCACGAGTATCAGCGAATGTATCAGGCTCAAGTATCTTGGGCACAAGTATGAGGCACAAGTTTCAGGGAGAATTATCAGCCACGAGTTAAGCACAAGCGTCAAGCACAACTATGAGGCACACGTATCAGGTTCTTGGTACAAACATCATGCACAAGTATCATGCACAAGTACCAGGCACAAGTATCAGGCACAAGTACCAGGCACAAGATTCAGGCACAAGTATCAAGCACAAGTATCAGGCGCAAGTATCAGGCGCAGGTTTCAGGCACAAGTATCAGGCACACGTTTCAGACTTAACGATCGGGCACAAGTACCAGGCATAAGTTTCAGCAACAAGGATCACGCACATGTACCAGGCACAAGTATTAGACACAGCGGTGTCAGACAAAAGATCCACATGCGCAAAACTTGGGTACAAGTATGAGGCACAAGTGGTGGCACAGGTATCAGGTACAAAAATCAGGCACAAGGATCAGGCAGAAGTATCAGGCGCAAGTATAAGGCGCAAGAATAAGCCACAAGTATCCGGCACAGTTAGCAGGGACAAGTATCAGGCACACGTATCATGCACATGTATATGGCACGCGTACCAGGCAGAAGTATCAGGCACAAGAATCAAGTACAACTATCCTACACAAGTATCAAGCACAAGTATCAGGAACAAGTATCAGGCACAAGTATGAACAAGTAACAGACAAAACTATCAGGCTCAAGTATTAGGCACAACTATCAGGCACACGTAGCAGGCAAAAGAATCAGGCACAAGTATTGGGCACAATTACCAGGTACATGTATCAGGCACGAGTTTCAGGCAGGGGTATCGGGCACAAGCATCAGGCACACGTCTCAGGCGCAAGTACCAGGGACAAGTATCAGGAACAAGTATCAAGTACAACTATTTGACAAAAGTATCAGGCACAGGTATCAGGGACAAGGATGAGGCACAAGTAGAAGGTACACGGATTACGCACCCATGTTGCCTTCGAATTGGCGACTTCGGGGCAAAAGTAGAAGTCGCCAAGTCGACCTAAGTCGACCTAAGTCGACTTGGAGTCGACTTCGACTTTAACCATTAACGGTCACTGGGTCACAAGCCGTGGCTGAATGGGTGGGAATTTTGGAACGGGAAAAAAAGGTGAGATTTCAGGTCAACGACCGTGGTCGGATCCGACGATTTTCGAGTGACAAGTCAACCCTCCAAAGTGGCCGCCGACAGAAAATATGCAGAAAATATGCATCCATGCATGAATGTGGCAACATCCACCATCAATTTCTGACAGCAGGGCAAGGAGATCAGTCCCTCATTGGACAATGCAACATGCACTCTTGATTGACGAATGAAATGTCACCGACCAGGTGGTCATCTGACCACCTCGGATTGATGTAGGCAGATCCTTTGCATGATATCTGCAGGCATGGGTGGTTCAGTGTACCCAGACCATGCCACCTGTCAATGGCACGGTCGGCTCCCACTGGAAGACAGAACTGTCCCATCCCAACGGACATCGAAGTCCTCCCATAACACAGAGAACGTGAACCCTAGACTGCCATTTTGCAGGCGAGGCAAGCCGTCATTGCCTCGCCCGACGCCATGGCGAGAAGCCAGTCCGCATCTGCAGTTGTTGCTGTTCGTGGTGCTGCAGCCAACAGCACCATCACCACTGTCCAGCCCCTCCAAGGAGAGCTCCTGACAAAAGCTCTATCCAAGTACTACAGGCCACACCCAACTGCAAGCGGCTACCCAGGTTTTTGGTGTGGTGCTTGCGGCAACAACTATTCTGGAGGAAGCGATCACATGAGGGGCCATAATGGTGCTGCTGTGGACGTCACCAAGTGCAAGACACCGCCTCCAGGCGCACGTGCTTTGCTCGGCCTGCCTGCTCTGCCACCACCAAGTGAGGGCTTCAGTGGTGCAGACTCCACCCTCTTCAATGGACAGGGTGAGTCATGGGGTACCAAGGACCGACCTGTTAACTGGGCTCAGCTCACTGCTGAGCGCCAGCGCAAGGAAGCAAGGGAGGCTGCTGGAATCTTTGGCAGTGACGATGAAGATGATGGCGGTGACTGCACTGCCACGGGTGGTCCCAGCAACCCAGCCATGTCCCTCTTACGCAGCGGTCCAGCCGTCTCCGTGCAGTCCCTCAACTACAGCCGGAAAACAAGCATGCGCGACCACCTCAACAACCAAGCAAACAAAGAGTGCCAAAAGGCAGTGGTGAAGGTGATGGCAACCGCAGCCGTTCCCATTTCCTTCTGCCGCCAGCGAGCCATTCTTGAGGTCATCGACTGCGCCCGTCGCACCACGATCAGCTTCACGCTTCCATCCGTGACACGGTGGTCGATACCCTTCTGCCTGAGCTGGACAAGGAGCTCGCCGACATGGAGCAGCCCCTGCGTGCAGGTTGGGACATCTACGGTGTAATGCTTGGGGTGGATGAGTGGTCTGACATACAGATCACGCCCATCTACTCTGCCATGGCTACAAATGCTGAGGGTACGTCACATCTTTTTTCCTGTGATGCTACAGGAGTCATGCGTGATGCCAATCATGTTGCGTCGGTCATTGACTTGGCCATCAATGAGGTTGGAGCAGAGAAGGTGATCATGGTGATCACCGACATTTCTTCCACCAACTTGAAGGCTTTCAAGGCCTTGCGCACCAAGTATCCCAATGTCTTTTTCACGGGCTACGTGGCTCACAGCCTTGACCTGGTTCTCAAGGACATTGCAAAGACAGAGTGGGGAACTACGTTCCTTGCAAAGTGTGACAAGATTGTGTCCTTCATGCGGAACAAGGACATACTTCGCTCGTGGATGAAGGAGGAGGGGGGGGAAGGTACTGCTTCCATCATGTGCCACCCGCTTTGGATCTGTGCATCGTATGCTGAAGCGTCTCATTGTCACGCAACCCACCCTCGACAAGATGGTGAACAGTCCCAAGTAGCAGCAGATTGGAGGTGCTGGCCGTGATGTTGGATTTCGCGGCAGGAAGAAGGCAGTCCGGCATCTTGTCCGCCAGCGTGTATTCTGGCTACAGGTCAAGGCGCTCGCCAAACTCATGACGCCGTTTCTTGTCGCTCTGCGCAAGGCTGACGCTGCAGGTGGGACCTCTGGCATCATATATGAAGCTCTTCTGGACGCAACGGAGCAAATGCGCAGTCTTGGCGTGGCACATGGCCGCCGTCGTGCTGCTGTGAACCCCACGTGGGAAAAGTTTGCCATAGAAAGGCTTGCGGACAGGTGGACTAACCAAATGAACTGTCCAGTCTTTGCTGCTATACGCCGCATTCATCTGCAGCAATTTGGCCATAACTTTGATGCTGATGAAAAGACAGTGGAGGCTTGGAATCAGGTGGTGGCTGCACTTGTGCCCGAGAGTGAGCAGGTGGCATTGGAGGAGCAGCTGGACGCTTTCACCAACGGCCGGCTGACGTTGGAGGTGGACCCGGATCGTCTGAAGGATGTAGAGAGGGCAAAGGGTGCAGTGGCCAAGGTTGTTGCCGGAGAAGTTGCTGCATTCCGCTTGCACGCCCGCCACATGACCTGGATGAGTGCCTTGCGGAATCTGGCGATGAAGCTGTTGGCGCAGCCGTGCACTTGGTCGGAGAACAAACGGGTGTTTTCCAAACACGAGCTGATCCAGACAGCTCGCAGGAACAGGCTTAAGACGTCGACGCTGGAGATGCTGGTGAGGGTGAATGTCAGGCTGACCTGGATGTATGGGAAGGTGAAGCCAAAGACCCTTGCTGCATTGCTGAAGGATGTAGCAGATGAGGAGGCAGCACAGAGTGGGAGTGACACGAACGGTGAAGTGGAGCATGGTGAGGATTGTGAGGAAGATTGGGATGCTGACATTGCTGGTGCTGATGATGAGGAGACAGGTACAGATGGAGACAGGGGCAGAAGGGGGAGAGAAGGAGGTTGGAGAAGGTGAAGAGGAGTCTGTGGATGAGGATAGTGATGATGAGGGTGGCAGTGAGGAGGAAGACGACAGGGAGGATGTGGATGATGAGGAGGAGGAAGAGGATGGAGGTGGCTGTAATGGGAGTGCAGATGGGGATGTTGAGGAGGTTTCAAGGATCCTATGCCTAGGTGTCAGGAAGCGTTCTGAGCTAGAGAGCCCGCTCCCCCAAGATGCAGCAGCTGCAGTTGCAACACCACCCATTGGCCGCTCCACAGGCACTGGACGTTCAGGTTCAGCTGCAACAACTCGCCTATCAAAGAGTGCTAGGCATGCATCTAGGGTGACAACTGCATCTGCTGAGAAGTCACCTACTCGTCCCAAGAGGATTTGTGCTCGTCGTGGATAGTTAGTGCAGTTGAAGTGCAGATTTCTATGTGATGGGCTTTTGACACTTTGTTCAATGGAAACATGTTTGCAACTTTGCATTTCTTTCTTTCATTGCAGTTCTAATGTTCCATTAGAATGTTTGGTCCTTCACACAATGGTGGTCCAAGTAACCATGCACAATTGTGTCACATGCTGGAGATGAGCTTCAGACTCGAAAGAATTGGCATTGAATGTGAGAAGATGACCCATATATAGCATAGTAATGTGCTTCAGCACTGAGTGTAAAAAAGCAGGGCATTATACTAACAACCAGGGCATATGATTGACCTGTGATAAGAAGTAAGGCAGTTCACAGGTTAGATTGGAAAAAACATGAAGTCACTGTTTGAAAATATGGATACCACTTGCATATTTGTACTTTATAGAATGTTGTGTATGAACCGACTTCCGACTTGGGCTGTAAAGCACCGACTTTTGACTTTCGACTTTCGACTTGGGTGCCGACTTCGACTTAGGGAAGGCAACATGGTTATGCACAAGCATCAGGCACAACTATGAGGCACACGTATAAGGCACAACTGTCAGGCGCAAGTATCAGGCTGAAGTATCACGCACAACTATCATGCATAATTATCAGGCACAAGCACCATGCAAAAGATTCAGGCACGGGTATTGGGCACAAGTATCAGGCGCAAGAATCAAGCACAATTACCAGGTACAAGTATCTGCCACAAGTGTCAGGCAGAAGTCTCAGACTTACCTATCCAACACAACTATCAGGCATAAGTTTAAGGAACAAGGATCGGGCATACATATCAGGCAAAAGTATTGTATGCAAGTATCAAGTACAGGTTTCAGACAATAAGATTCAGGCACGAGTATCAGGCACAAGTATCTGGAAAAAGTACCAGGCACAAGTATCAGGCACATGTATCAGGCACAAGTAACATGCAGAGCTTTCAGCCTAAGGTATTAGGCACTAGTATCAGGGACAAGCAGCATGCGCAACTATCAGGCACAAGTATCAGGCTCAAGTGTCAGGCACAGGTATTAGGGACAGGTATCAAGCACATGTATATGGCACGAGTACCAGGCACAAGTATCAGGCACAAGTTTCAAGTACATGTATCTGACAAAAGTATCAGGCACAAGCATCGGGCACAAGCACCAGGCACAAGTATCAGGCACGCGTATGAGGCACAAGTATAAGGGAGGCCCCCGTTGCGAGAGTATAGCGAGGGTAGGTCCCGGAGCTCAATGTGTAAAACTAGAAAAAAGTGGCTTCAGTGTCATAAGAATCCCTCCTCATCCATGCTTTGATACCCTATTTACTAGAGTGTGTTTGAGGTGAGCGTGAGGATGCAGAAACACACCCGCAAGCAAGCGCAACTATCGGAGTGCTAACTCGCCAGTCGACGAGGCCACCTACATGAGACTATCACGTGGGGCCTTACCGCCACCCTTGGGGGTCAAGCATGACCGCTCAGCAGAAAATGAGGGGCAGCTTTTGTAATGCTCTGCAATATTTTGGCTGCAAATTTCACGAGGAAGAGCAACCCTGCAGCCAACAAAGCTTCAAACTCGCTCAACATGTAGCGAAATATCCACACTGTCAACAGACATATCTGGTATGTGCGTTTCTCGCAAGAACGTGCATGTCGTTCCTGCGAGTCGACTGCTACGAACACAACACACCAGTACTCCTTGTCTAAAAACAGTGTGAGAAGGTCCGCAGCACTCCTCCCTCATGCAACACCAACCTCAATGCACTAAGAGTGATCCTACGCCTCTGTCACTTAAGCCCTTCACTTTGGCCTCTCAATAAAGAGATAGATCAAGAGGAAGAGCGAGAGTGAAGACGAGGCAAAAGCGAGAGCTCGGGGGAGGGGAGAGAGAGAGAGAGAGAGAGAGAGAGAGAGAGAGAGAGAGAGAGAGAGAGAGAGAGAGAGAGAGAGAGAGAGAGAGAGAGAGAGAGAGAGAGA
>SZWC01003015.1:184834-210477 GCA_023375785.1 Penium margaritaceum
GGAGGAGGAGGAGGAGGAGGAGGAGGTTTAGGAGAAGGTTTAGGAGGAGGAGGAGGCGGAGGTGGTGGTGGTGGAGGAGGAGGAGGTGGAGGAGGAGGAGGTGGACAAGGAGGAGGTGGAGGAGGCGGAGGAGGATTAAGACAGCACACAATGCGGTTCAGGAGGTCGACGACGGCAGCAACGACGACGATGGTGAAACAACGACAAAGACGACAATGACGATGCCGGCAGCGATAATGACAACGACGACGGTGGTGGCGACGGCGGTTGCGGCGGTGGTGGCCGCGGCAGCGGCAGCGGCAGCGGCAATGCCAACAATGTTACCGATGATGAAAGGCGACGACGGCGGCGGGGACATGAACGACAGTGGTGATGACAAAGGCGACTGGCGACTGCGATGACGATGAGGCGACGACCCGACAATGTTGACGATGATGCCAATGGCGACGAAGATGACGATGGCGTCAGCGATGACGATGGCAGCGACGACGAAAAATATGACGACGACGAAGACAACACTGCCGCCAGTGCCGCTGCCGAGGAGGATCAGGAGGAGGAGGGGGCAGGGGCAGCAGCAGCAGCAGCGGCAGCAGCAGCAGCAGCTGCTGCTGCTGCTATGGCTGAACAGCAGGAGGGAGCAGTGACTCACTGATCTTGCGGGTGAAGTCAGGGATGCGGGGGTCAGTGGCATAACCCTGCACAGCGTTGATGAAGATATCTGGAAAATCGCTCTGTGGCACTATGCGCTCAGGGTTGGTGGTGCTGATGGTGAGAACGTGCGCCAGCGCCGACGCGTCCGCCCCCTCCGCCACTGCAGGACCCGTGTCCGCCGCAGAGGAGGGACGAGCAGCAGCACGCACGCCATTGCCAGCGTGGTAGCCGTAGCCGTTGCTGTTACCGTTACCGTTGAGAGTGACTGGCGCATGGTTGTGCTCGGTGGCCATTGGAGCGGAGTCTGACTCGAAGCTGATGAGGCCAGCCATGGCGGCGAGGTGAGCTTCTCAAACTGAACTCCGCACTTGTGCTGCAAGCTTCTCTCGCTGGACTCAGCCTCTGCTCTTGAACTGAGATCCTCAACCGTGCAAATGGCTGATACCCAAGCGCAGTGGCGTGGTCAAGAAGCTCCGACGTCGAACTTGGAAGGTCGGACGGGCTGCAGTAGCGGCAACGACAGGTGGAGGCAGAGCTGAGGCAGATGAGTTCGGATATTGTGCGACACTTGGAAAAGCTTGTGGGCCGAATTGCAGTAGACGAAAGACGCGCTGCTGGACATGTTCTGTTTGAGCCGATGCTTGGCATTTGTAGGCACATGCGTCTGCAGGCGTGGAGAGGTTGCTCTTCGTTGCTCCCAACAGAGCCTGGTGGAAGACATCCCCTTGCCCTTGCGAGTAAGGGAAAGGGATACATCGAACGTCACGCACTGCCTTTCGGAAGCACACTTTTAGCCGTAGGCGCGGGAGCGTGTGCTAGACCAGGAGGAGGAACAGACGCGTGCTGCTCCCACTTCATCAGTCAGGCCATTGTCCCTCGAAAACAAACCGCGTCTGCTCGCAGCGGCGGCAAGGCAGCCCACGTCGGCACGCCAAACGCTTGCTGGCAGACGCACCTCCAGTGACATGGCTTACTGGCAAGCCATACCAAAGCCATGCTCCTGGCGACGGCTCATGCGCCACACCATGAATCAAACGTGGCATGGGATGCCATGGCACACTTGCAAAATGACCGGAATCCCAACCCGTTCGAGGGGTTAGGATTCCGGTCGAATCCCAACCCACAGGATCCCTCTCAGCATCTGCCCACCCTCTTGCCCGACGGACGCATTCCACGAACAACCCCTTGCATTAAGGGAACGTTGCTGGGCCTAGGACCAGGCCTTGCTGGTTCTTTGCCTGGGAACAATCGCCGCCACCCCCCCCCCCCCCCCCCCCCCCCCCCCCCCCCCCGACTCTCCCTTTAAGCTCGTGCGTGACACCACACGGCGGTGTGTTGGTGGGAGGGATGACGGTGGCTTTGGTCGACGGGTGGCCAACCCGTCTGCAGTCAGAATGACCATATGGCCAAAGAAAGGCAATCCACACAGCGCGGCGGCAAGCACGAAGCTGAGCAGCGCGAGCTTCGACCTCCAAGCCGCCAGCAGCATCCACATGCTCATTGCCCATGCATGGTGCTGAAACGTCACACGGGCTTTTGGCTGGCGATATTGACCTTCGTCGTGTAGGGGTAGACCCTTCCCTACAACATCTTCAGAAACAAACATTCCTCCCGTCCACAGGATCATGATGAACATTAATGCTCAACCCTGTGTAATTCAGAAACATGATGATGTTTCCACCCATGTTGCCATGCGTGATCAGCAACGTGTTTCTTGTTGAGTGTCTTATAAGAAGAAGCACGAAAAAATCATGTGAATCACTTGTGTCATATGGTGCTTTGAACAGAAAAAATGCTCCTAGTAGCCACTAAAGTGCTCCTAGCAACTTGCGATCAATCAAATCAATGAACGCGTTTAAATCCACACATACAGTGCTGATCTTCGCCACCAGGACCGGTTAATGACTAGGTGCATTTGCTTGACTTCCCTAGCCTAGACCATGGTCGATAGAGAAGTCAATATTCAACTTGAGGAACTCCATGTATCACTTTGTCTATGATTGATATTCTTCTATATCTTCAAATACGATGTATTGGTCCGTGCGAAACCATGCAATGCTAGCATTCCACGTACACGGGTTCAAAAGGTAATGCCCTACCCCTCTTCCCTCACGCGGCCACGTGAAGCTCGACACTGTGGTTTGAATGAGACTGACGGCAGTCAGAACGGACGAGCGTGGAGAGTGTGAGAGCGAAAAGAGTGAGAGTGAGTGGTGGCGGGTGGAGCTCGCTATCCAAGCCCACCCGTCGGCCGGCGAATTGGGGCTTGCCGGTGCCCACTCGAAATGCGAAGGGGATAACCCCACTCGAGTCTCACAAGTCCAAAACTGACGTTTTGGCCTAAACTATGTCAGCCAAAACTACCACCGGTTCACAGGGAAGACAAAGCTAGGTCACCAAACCACCAAAGCTCAACCATGCAAAAGTATCGAAGTCGATTGGTTTGAGACAAGGTATGAGCACCCCACAAGGGAAGCCAGGACGCGTGAAGACGGCTGGAGTGTACCCGGTAGCTGCCTGGCGGACTCGCGTCTGCTCCCCCAGTCTTTCGTAGCCTCCACCTCATCAGGAGTCTGCACGGCAAAGAACGTGAGCCGAGAGGTCACACTGAGTACACAACATCACTCCCCCATGACCACACGGCAAACAGGTCCACACACGTAGCAGCACTGGCGCGAACTGCAGCACAAGAGCAACGACAGGAAGTGACACTGAATGCAGCTCAAGGGCAGAGGTCAGTCCACAGTACAAGCAGGGTGCAATCCCACAGAACGAGCAGCCGCTAGAAACTTCGTACGGCTGATGGCCTTTGTTAGAAAGTCAGCACGCTGCGAGTCAGTGCCGACCCACACGACCTGAATCTCACCTCGATCCACCAGGTTCCAAACGTAGTGGTACTGAACATTAATGTGCTTCGTGCGTGCATGGAACATGCCGGAGTTTTCTGTGATGGACTTTGCGCTCTGATTGTCACACCGAAGCACAACGGGGGGCATGGACTGACCTAGCTCATGCAACAGACGCACCAACCACACACTCTCGGTCGCACCAGCGCCCAGAGCCACATAGTCTGCTTCTGCAGTGCTGCGAGCGATGCAGCCCTGCTTACCACTGCGCCATGAATCAGCTGTACCCCCAATGAGGAAAATGTATCCGGTGCGACTCTTGCCGTCCAGACTCCACGCCCAGTCACTGTCTGTGTATCCGTCGAGAACCACCGAGGCCTGCCCTCAGTAGTAAAGTCCCATGCGAGCGGTGGAAACGACGTACTGCACGCACCGGATTGCGGCCTCAAGGACTCCTCTACGTGGCGCCTGTGAGAACTGTGCGAGCAAGTTGACCGTGAAGGCGATGTCTGGCCGTGTCGTCGTGGCCAGATACATGAGCGAGCCAATAACCCGCAAGTACAGGGTCACGTCGACCAGTTCTCCCAGCTTTGCTGGATCATCGACCTTCAGGGCGTCCTGTCTGTCTGGGGTGATCGGGGTGGACACCGTGCACACGCCGCTGAGCAGCTCGGCAAAACGCTCCCCCAGAGTGAGGGTGTATCGCTCCTGATGGATCAGGAGCGTCCGACGAGCGCGATCACGGACAATCTGCATGTCCAGAAATAATTCGGCCTCTCCCAGGTCTTTCATTTTGTATGTCGATTGCAGCACGCCCTTGGCCGCGTCGACAGCCTTGAGGTCAGGCGAGGCGATCAGGAGGTCATCGACGTAGACCAGGATGGCCGAAAAGGATGCAGTGGCCTGGGACAAGAACAACGATGGGTCCGCCGCGCTCTGGACATAGCCTGCTCGTAGGAGCGTGCCGGTGATCTCCTTGTTCCAGCATCGAGCTGAATGCTTCAGGCCGTACAGCGCTTTCCGCAGCCGATACACACGACTGCTGCCGTCCTCGAAACCTGGGGGCTGGACCATGTAGATCTCTTCCTCCAATTTTCCATGTAGGAACGCGTTGTTGACGTCCATTTGGTGGAGTTCCCAGTCGTGCTGGGCCACCTGGGACAGCAGACCCAAGGCCGTAGTCGTGCGTCCAACTGGTCAAAAGTCTTAGTGAAGTCGATCCCTTCGACCTGAGAGAATCCCTTCGCTGTCAGCCGTGCTTTGTAGTGATCAACTGTGTTGTCCGGTTTCAGATTTTTCCGCAAAACCCACTTGGCCTGAACGGCCTTTCGTCCAGGCGGCAGGTCTACAAGGTCGTAAGCCCCATGTTCCTTGATAGCTGCCAGCTCAGCCTCGCATGCTGCGCGCCAGAGTGCTGCATCAGGTCCAGCCAGAGCCTGACGCAGTATGCTGGGGTCTGGTGTAACTCCCACCACACTAGGGTCTGGGACCGCGGCATCTCCACCGCGCGTGGCCAAGACATAGGCCAAAGACGGAGGGCCAACGGTGATGGTGGATTCTGCAGAGTCCACCGCAAGTTGACGCTCGTGAGCAAGCAGAGCGAGGCCTGTATCGCAGCCGGGGTGGACTTCAGTGAGCCCCTGCGCACTGAGGCCCAAGGCCCTCATGCCGGGATCCCCGCTACGCACGCTATGAGCAGGACGCGGTCGGAGGCGTCCACCCTCACCTCGTCGGTATGGCTCTGGTGATGGTACAACTAGGGCAGGTGGTGGACACTCGTCAGACACGGACACGACTGGCGATGTGCCAGGTGATGTTGGGGTGTCGCCTGGGCAGACGGAGGGTGAGGACAATGCAGGCGATGCAACTGGTGACGTAGACTGCACAGGTGGTGCAGGCGACGCAAGTGACACTGGTGACTTTGCTGGTGACACAGGTGCAGGGGACACGGGAAGCACCGGGGACGCGACAGGTGATACAGACTCCTGTACTGCAGGGGATGCTGGCGGGACAGTGGACGCAGGTGGGACAGGCAACGCGGTCAACGCGGGTGGCGTGGACGACACTGGCGAGTCACCCTGGGGGTGGGACAGACCAGTAGCGCCCAGGCTGACCGGGACAGCGTCATTAGGCAGCCCACCCTTCCCTACGCGTAGAAACGTACCACACCCAGGGGAATGCGACTGCGAGGTGCCCCCGGCGGGCAGATCTCTGAAGGAGAGATACTCGAAGAATAGAGCGTCTCGAGACTCGACAATGCGACGCCGACTGGGGTCCCAAAACCGCCAGGCCTTGGAGCGTGAAGCCACACCGACAAACGCGCAGACGCGACCTCTAGGGGAGAATTTGGATCCTTGTTGTTCTGGTGTGAACCAGACGCAGGCAAGAGACCCCCACACGCGTGCGAGCCGGAGGTCGGCACGACATCCGTACCACAGTTGGTACGGGGTGTGCGTGTTCGGGAGGGGGCCGTGAGGAATCCTGTTCCAGACCCATGTCATGTAGGCCATGCCCTCGAAGGCGAACACCTCAGGCTTGCCGCTATCTACCTGCATGGAGCGAACCGCATCCTCCATGGTGCGGTTCCACCGCTCAGACACACCATTCTGCTGTGGCGTGGCTGGGGCGGAGAGGTTGTGAAACACTCCCACTTCGGAGAAGTAGCGGTCAAGATCTCCCATGTATTCACCGCCCCGATCAGAGCGGAAGTTCTGGAGGGTATGGCCGGACTGACGTTCGCCCATGACAAGCCATGTGCGCACAGCAAGCGCAGCATCACTTTTCAGGCGCAGACTGAAGACCCACCGCATGCGAATGAAGTCATCCGTGATTGTCAGAACGTAACGCCCTCTGTCATCCTGGAACTCCACGGGGAGGGTTCCCAGGAGATCAGAGTGAACCAGCTCGAGGGGCTTGCAAGCCCGTGAGTCGGACAGAGGGTATGTTGCACGGTGCATTTTGCCTTGCGCGCATTGCAGGCAATCGGTCTTGGGAGGCGTCTCGAAGGACGCTGCGTCAAGACCGAGTGCAGGTTGGGTGCGAATCAGACGATATATGGCATCCAAGTGGACGTGACACAAGCATCTATGTAGTAGACGCTGATGCTCAGGCGACAGTATGCCAGTAGTCACGAACATCATGCAGTGGGAGATGCAGTGATGGTGGTCGACGTGGGGCAGCTGGAGACGTGGTACAAGTCCCCTACTGCCTTTCCACGGAGCATCACTTCAGCAGTGGCGCAAACGGAGACAGTGGCATTCTCACCTGTGAATGCCACACTGAGACCCATCCGTGTGCAGGCACGTCCAGACAACAAGCTGAGTTCTAGGCCAGGCACATACAACACGTTCAAAATGTAAAACGGTCTAGATGGTCCATGGAATTGCACGACACCTTCACCTTGAACAGGAACCTCATGCCCAGCAGCCGTACGCATAGATTTCACAGAGCCAACAGGACCAAGGACCACAAACGGTGTATTGACAACTGTATTGGGAAGTGAACATATTAGTGAACATGGACTTCTAACAAAAATTAGAACAATGTACACATAATGCATGATAACTAGCACCTTACATATCCGGGCCCTAGAGACATGAATTGATGTTGATGTTTTATGAAAAATGTTTGTACGTAGGAATGCACTTTTTGATACACCAATTTTCAAGTGTATGAATTTAGGGTGATTAACCATAACTCGGTGGATCACCCCCCCCACGCTGCCGAAAAAATTCGGCAGCGTTTCCCCCGCCCCAGTGGGCGTGGGAAATCTGGAAAAGGCTGCAAGGCAGCCTGTGGGTACCTGAACCACCCCCACCCAACCCAAGAAGAGAGGGGAGCCCAGCCAGAAAGGGGAATGGTATACCAAAGATGATATGACGGCTGCTGCTGCTGCTGCTGCTGCTGTCGTCGTCGCTGTTACTGGATGAGGTGCCTTCTGCATTTGTGGCTGGCTGCTACTGCACCCACTGCCGCAACCCTGCCGCCACTGCTGTCACAACGGCAGTTGGACAGCCGTGAGTGCTGCTGCTGCCCGCCGCTGCAATCTGCTGCGATTGCTGACTGCTGCTGCTGCACGCTGCTGCATGCCGACGCCGCTACAGCCGTTGCTCTGTGTGGCTGTTGGTGGTGTTGCTCAACCGTCGCTGTGGCTGAGCCAGTGCGGCTGCCGCCAGCTGTTGCAGCCGCAGCTAAGCAGCAGTCACTGCTGCTGCTGCTGGCTGGTGCTGCCGCTGGCCACTGCTGCCGCACGCTGCTGCACGCTGCTGCCGCTGCCGCTGCTTCCGCTGCTCCGTGCAGCTGCCACTGCTGCTGCTACTCCGCGCAGTGGTGCTGCGGCTTGGCCAGTGTGGCTGAGCCGAAGCACCACTGCCGAGGCCGTCGACGCTGCCACTGCCGCCGCTGCGGCTGCAGCTTCGTGCGGCCCCTACTGCCGCTGCTGGTCCACGTAGTGGCAGATCGCCGCGGCTGCTGCTTGGCGAGCCCTCCCAGGACCTCGCGCTTCTCATGCGCGACGTGTCAAGCGCTGGCTCGTCTTGCTCTGATACCAAAAAGGTAATGCCCTACCCCTCTTCCCTCACGCGGCCACGTGAAGCTCGACACTGTGGTTTGAATGAGACTGACGGCGGTCAGAACGGACGAGCGTGGAGAGTGTGAGAGAGAAAAGAGTGAGAGTGAGTGGTGGCGGGTGGAGCTTGCTATTCGAGCCCACCCGTCGGCCGGCGAATTGGGGCTCGCCGGTGCCCACTCGAAATGCGAGGGGGATAACCCCACTCGAGTCTCACAAGTCCAAAACTGACGTTTTGGCCTAAACTATGTCAGCCAAAACTACCACCGGTTCACAGGGAAGACAAAGCTAGGTCACCAAACCACCAAAGCTCAACCATGCAAAAGTATCGAAGTCGATTGGTTTGAGACAAGGTATGAGCATCCCACAAGGGAAGCCAGGATGCGTGAAGACGGCTGGAGTGTACCCAGTAGCTGCCTGGCGGACTCGCGTCTGCTCTCCCAGTCTTCCGTAGCCTCCACCTCATCAAGAGTCTGCACGGCAAAGAACGTGAGCCGAGAGGTCACACTGAGTACACAACATCAGGTTCAACCCCATACCCACAGATTTCTCTATAGATGCACAATATCCACTACTTTGTAGAAGTACGACCCCATTTTTGGCTATCGGAACGATGTTAGGGCTTTATCAATTACTTTGCACAAGAAGTTTCCCATGTCAAGCTCGTTTCACATTACAACGTGTCCCTAATATTTCAATGTTTTCAACATATATCCACAATCGGGCACACAAAAAGTGGCGTGGCTCCAAATAGTACCGCCGCTCGGTACCGCATGGTTTCTTCACTTGAGCACTGTACAACACCCTTGTGGCAGTTGCTATTGTTTGTCTCTATTTTTTTTTTTACGGCCACATGTTTTCATGGGCAGATATTGTTTAGATGCCAACAAGGACTGCTAGTCATCGGCAGATGTTCCAGGCAAGCTTATAACGTTTGATAAATGCTTCTAAATCTTTCTCGTTCATGACTTCCTATTCGCCACCTCACGCAATTATTTTCTCTTAGCCTAAAAGAGCCGCTTCTGCAAATAGAGGTTGACAAATGCAAACAGCGGCCATGACCGTGCAATTTCCAACTACTCATGTCATTGTAATCATCCACCCACTTCACGTCTATGGTTGCGCAATCAGACATGATGGTTGCAGTAAAAAGTTGCAAGCGGGTGCCACACTGTCTACTACCGTGCATAATCTGATGGATGTCTACGAGAGAGGACAGTTTTCAATGTCTAAAATTATGTCACACGTACTATTTGAAATTGAAAGAACTTCACTCGTCCCACGGAAGTTTTACTGTGTATGCGGTCTGAGGTGCTATGCGGTGAGGATGAATGGTACATGGAGAGCTCCCTCCAATTTTGGCGCATACCGGCCAATTAGACCACACGAGGCCCTACGCAAGTGGCGTCGGATAAAATAATTTTGGGGGCAGAGGGTCAAACAGAAATCTCTGAATTGGTGGGTTTCTGATCCTCCAACTAGAGAGACAATGTGCTAGGTAACCGAGAACCGTATGCCATCACCTCGACCAAAGAATTGTGCCGGGACCTGGGAACCATGGAAAATCAATGATGCAAGCATTGAAACCACTGTCAATGGCATTGTATGTGTGTAGTAACGTCAATTCCATGACTATGCATCGCTATCTAGTTCATGAAAAGGGCATTTGATGTATGGCGGCTTGTTCCATTGAAATACCCACAAGTGACTATTGTTTATCTGCACATTTTCAAAGGAGTTGCACAATGGTAACTCACACAATTCATTCTCCTTGACAACATGTTGAACAGGGTACCCAGTCCGTTTCCATGCTTGATCTTGACATGCGTCGACGACCAAATAAAAAGAAAAGGTTGGCCGTCGACCGTCGACCGAGGCTGTCGAGTGGTCATCCGGCCAGTCGACGGTCAGCGATAAAAAGCGCCGATCACATACCTCGCCAGTCGTCAATTGGCTGCCGGTCAATTGGAAACCCACCAATTCAGAGGTTTCTGTTTGACCTTGCACAAGCCTCCTTCGTAAGTATCACAAACCCCACTATATAGGATTTTGTGATAGTTGTGGATGAGGCCCCATGTCATGCATCGTCGACGCATGAAATGCTGTCTCGACATTCCCTTTAGAATAAATGCGTCTTGCATCCTCGTTTTGTTTCAAAAAACATACCCAGTAATACAAAGTACTTACAGAAAAAACATTCAAATGAAGTGTCCTGGTCTCGTATTGATGATCCACCGCTGCACTGGTGGATGCAGCGAGTATATCCACGCCATAACATCACAAACTGCACACAGGTGAGACTTGTCACAACACAGTCTTCCATCAATGTCACTGAAGTCATCAATTGTCGTCGATGATTTGTATTTGTCATCACTCTAGTATTCATAGTCATCGTCACTAACGTCGTAGAATATGTCATCCTCTTCTGCCATGTAACCAATGTTGTCAGGGTGTGACCTTGAAGACATGGACACATACATTTTCACAATGTGGACAGGATGTCTTGCTGCTCCAAAATGCATAAGCAAGTACGCAGAGCCGGCTCCAACTACGAAACCCATGAGGACAACTTGGCCCATGTTGCCACTGCAGCAGTCCATTAGGCCTGCTATGTTTGCTTTGCATTGTTCAAGTCTGTATTATAACATTGGAAGAACTGAGAATGCAAAAGAAGAATGAACCCAGATCACACCATTATACAGCGCAACTCTTACATGAGGAGGGTACTTGTTACACTGACATTATTCCTTGTACTCAATTGAAATGGGTATTTTGTTGAAATTTTCTGTACCAATAACAAGTAGTAGCCATTAGTTTGTTCTATGTATTTTGTTTAGTGAAGTTGGAGAACAATCTGGAAAACAAACATTGCAATTTCTTTGCCAATCAAAATGGATTTCGGAAACTGAGAATTATTTGGTTGAAAAATCTTCGATGTCAGCCATGGGCCACATGCAATCTAACCCTCCTTACAAGTGCACTACTAAACTGCAGTGATCATCAGCACAAGGCTGACGATCTACGACCAGCTTGGACAAGTTCACGTGCGACCATCATGTAGCCCTGAAAACACAGCACAGATAGTAAATGTGATTAGTGGTTGTTGTGTAGTAGCATGTGCATAGCATTGTTGTTGCAACAGCTTGTGCAAATAAATGAACATCGTCACACTGTCTAGAATTACCTAGTTACAAAACTTCAGCGTTGTCATTGCACTCCACAGCAGCTTTGTTGTCCAGCCCCTCCAGCACAATTCCTTGCTGTTGCTCTAGCACAGCCTGCTCTTCCTACTTCCTCTGCTGTCGTGGGTCATTAAACCCGTCCTCTTCTTCTTTTTTTCCCTCTGATTCTGAGAGAATATACCTCTCAAGATCTTAGATCTCCTCCTCTGCAGATTCATAGCCCGTGGATGTTGGATCAAACTCGACATCTGCTGCTGCTGTGGCTGCTTTCCTTGATGCAAGTGCCGCAGACGCTTCCATGGCAGCACCTACTGCTACTGCTCCTGTAGCACATGCTGTCCTGCGGTGTGATGGTCCAGAACAGCCCCAGATAAGGTCTTGAACCACGAAATTGGGCGTTGGTACCGAACCTTGTGCGCCACCAGCAGCAGCAGTAACAGAAGCAGCAGTAGGAGCGACAACAGCAGCAATAGCACAATAGCAATTGTGGAAGTGGTAGGAAAATGACTGGCTTCTGTCTCCGTCCTTAATGCTTTGTCGGCACGCTGGATTCGAATACGTAGTGTGTTTGCTGCTGCCTCAACTGCGGGGCCCAGCACTGGCTCGTTCATGCACGTTTTCTTAGTGTGACCACGAACCCAACACTGTAGACAAATGTAGTTTTCCCGCCTCATGTCTTCACGGTCAAAACAGGCACTATGAGGGCACCCACAACCTCCCTTGGGGCCTGGTTGAAGCCACTTTTCATGCTAGCTCTCTGGAGGCTTCAGTGTTGCAGGATTCACCTCCGGCATGGGGTGGTTGTACGTCCTCCTGTGTGCCATGCGTGTGTGTCCCGGGTCACACAAGGGCTCCGGGTTCTTGCCTTTGGTGAAGAGGTACATGCAAGCATGCACGCACGGTTAATCCCACTCGCTCCATGTCTTCTAGCTTCATGACTGATCCTGCACATTCACATGCCTCTCTCTGTTGCTTGGGCCTGTCACCATGGCACTGTGCGGGCCTTCCTCCAAGACGTTGTAGTCATGGCTCTTCATTGTGCTTTTCAACAGTCGCTTCTTTGCAGCAAGAGAAAGTGTGGCCTTCACCTCCTTGTTTAGCCTGCACCGATGTGCGATGAGGCGCTGCAAAAAAATGTACAATGACTCAAAACAGTAGAACAAAAAAAGGTTATGACACTCCACAATGCGGCAGTTGAAGGATTCAGCAGCATTGGATGTTGTGTGCCCGCCGCGGCTGATGGGAACGTAGAGCCATGCCCACTGCTCTCTAGGTTTTTTTCCCTCACGGTTTGTGCCAAGCACGTACACAGCCGCCCTACTGCAGACGATCCTCGGGTGTACTTCACGCGGTTCCCACTTGGCCTCCGTTAGCCTGTGCACAAGCTGCCAGAACCATTACCCCGCCTGCTTGCCGAACTTCTGCCACACGTTTTGTCGCAGATGGTATGCACAGTACACGTGAACTGTCCAAGGACGCCAATAAAGAGTTGGATAACAACCAGAGTTAAGGTGACAATCACACCCCTCCTTGCAGTAGATGGAACAAAGACTCCACGCCATGCCCTTGGGGGCTAGGATTTTCTCTTTCGTAACTCCCTTAGCTTGTTAGAGCATTTTGCGGTCAACCTCCTTCTCGGTAGTCTTTTTCACCACTGCTTCCATTATCTTGATATTGGCGGTAGGGTTGCACTTCATCGTCAAATCAATCTGCCTGCAAACCACTGCACAGTCTTTGCCGGGTCTCCGCAACCAGTTCCTGGCCTGAAACTATTCCTGTCAATGAGCTCTGAGACTTTGACGACATCCCCTTGTGTGGTGACATGCACTCGGGACAGCTACGGGTATTGCTTCTCCTTCCACTGTCCACATCGAGCCATGAATCTTAGCTTTTTGCTGCAGAGCCACCTTATGATCATTCTGTTGGCGATCGCGTAGTCTTCCACAGCGGCCCAAGCCTCAGCCATGGTGTTGAACTCCATGCTTGAGGGAATGTCACCCTTTGCTTTCTTGCACATCGGAGCCTTATCTGAAGTGTCTTCATCAAATAATACTATTATACAAACATCATACTGAACTAGCATAAAGAACGACTCGTGCCAATAATTTTTACAATGAAAAGGTTCTATGTGGGTACGAGGCATCCCAACACTCGTTTTGCACCTTGGTCTGGGGGAGATGATAAGAAATTGGACTTGTTGCTCAAGCTCAAATTCCTCATTGTATAGTAGAGTGCAGGAGGCGGGGGGAGGGGAAACGAGACCTGGCTCGTTGAGGGCAGGGAGTGCACTGCCATGTGCAAGGAGGGTTGTTGTCACTCATATGCCTACGGCCTTTGGCCCACTGCACTTGGGATGACATTGTGTCTAAAATAGGTATACATACCGTGTACCCAGTCTGACCAGGCTGAGTTGAGGCATCCGCCATGGCTCTTGCCCGCTAGAGAAGAAAATAGAATGGTCCCATGGTGGTGCCGTTGATGACACACAACTGCCGCAGAATCGTAGTGAGAGAAAATAGGGCAACGAAAGGAGGCGCACTCAGAATACGGAGTGTCCTAAGTGCCCCACCACCAGCAGTGCATGTGATCCAAAAGTAGACATGAAATGTAGGTCTCCACCACGCATTCATGGCGGTCGTCACGAGGCAATGACGGTCGGCTGAAACGGTCAACATTTGGTATGCGGACAA
Organism: Penium margaritaceum; assembly: GCA_023375785.1. Taxonomy (NCBI): domain Eukaryota; kingdom Viridiplantae; phylum Streptophyta; class Zygnematophyceae; order Desmidiales; family Peniaceae; genus Penium; species Penium margaritaceum. Next base: position 198,771 of record SZWC01003015.1, read on the forward strand.
ACTATCAACTTCCATAGGAAACATCCGACGGCGGTGACAGCTTTTTCAGTGTCCACCGTGGTCGCCAACCCCCGTTGGCAAGGGCGTGTGCATCGGCCATTGCCTATGCATACTTTAACATGAGCTTGCATTACACCGAGTAGTCGGTGAAATGATTCTTGTGACCAACATCTAAAACAAGCCCCCTCATAAAAATGGTCTCATTAGGACATCCCAATACGATTACATACATTTGGTGCCAGATTATTGGTAAAAGGTCTACGTCAGCATTCCACCGGTGGCAATGGAAGTTAGGACTTCAAAACATCCTGTTCACCCGTACATCTTTACAATCTGAAATTGAGAGAGAACAGAGGTTCATGATTTTGAAAAGGACATACATATGCCATATCCACCTTGGAGAGAATTATGACGGTTCACCAGTACGGTGTGTATAGTTGACATTGGTTGACATGGCGTTCTTATTCCAGAATATTGAGAACATGGGGTCTTTAATACATAAACTCGTGGATATGGTTTACTAATATTTCAACTTGTGGATATGGCAGCTACAAATCTTTGGTTGTGTGGATATTAGAAACAACCCCCTTCCAAGTAGCACCGTCACACTTTGGATATGTGTAAGAAAGTGAGCAGATCTTTCTCATGCACAGAATTATTGAGGTTCATTCTGCATAGTTTTTGAGAAATGTACATGGCAAGTTAATCCCCAACACCATTTTCTTCCAAGAGAATGAATCTAATTGCTCGCTCGGAGGCAAACATTAGAAGATTGCCTCATACACTCTTACATTCACCTAGATGGCATTACACATGCCAACACACCCATGAATTCCCTTCTTGTAAGGAAGTGTAATACACTTCCTTACAAAATTCCTACACATCCTTGCATGCCCATTTTCATCCTTACACATCCTTCAAATTCTTACATATATGCCCAAACACTCCAGTAGACATCATCACACATCCTACCATATCCTCAAGCTCCCGTGTTAATCCTAGCACACCCTCATACAGCCTTAACTGCTCACATCCATCCTTAGACATCCTTCTGAACTCGTCTGTATCCTTATACTTCACTGAAGACCCTTACATTCCCTTAAATATCCTTACACATCCCAAAATTTCCTTACACATCCTGACATGTCCTTCCATGTCCTGACATGTCCTTACACGTTGTTACACCTCCTTGCATGTCCATCTGTGGCATTATATTGCCACATATACCTTGACACTTCCTCATACAACTTCATAAATCCATGAATATCCAACCACATCCTTTCTTGACCGTAACCACCCTCATACCTCCTTGTAAGACAAGACATGCCCTTCTATAATCTTAGACATTCTAGATAGCTTTTACTCATTCTTACACACTGATTCACTCTCTCAATTCTCCATAGGCATCCTTATATATCCTTAAATGCCCTTACTCATGATTACACCCTAGGTTTGTCCTGGTTGTGTCCTTGTTGCATCCTAATTGCACTCTAGTTGCATTATATTTGCGGCCTAGTTACGTCCTAGTTGTGTCCTAGTTACGCCCTCATTGCGTCCTAGTTGCGGCCTAATTTCACACAAGTCATACCCAATTTGTGCCCATGTTACACCCTAGTTGCACACAATTTGTGCCCTAGTTGGACCCTAGTTGCACCCTAGTTGCACCCTAGTTGTTTCCTAGTTTCAACGTAGTTGCGTCCAAGTTACACCAAAGTTAAACCCAAGTTTATTCCTAGAGACTAGAGACTTCCTAGAGACTTCCTATTTAAGCCCTTGTTGCGCCGTAGTTATGCCCTAGTGGCACATTAGTTTTTCCCTAGTTGCGGCCTAGTTGCGGCCTACTTGAACCCTAGTTGCTCCCAAGTTGCACCCTAGTTTTATCTTACTTACACCCTAGCTTCGGCCTAGTTGCACCCCAGTTGTGCCCAAGTTGTGCCCTAGTTGTGTCCTACTTCTGGCCTAGTGGCGTCCTCGTTGTGCCCTACTTGCACCATGGTTGTACCTTGTTTGTGCCCTAGTTGTGCTAGAGTTGTGCTCCATTTGGGCCATTGCTGCGGCCTAGTTGTGCCCTAGTTCCACAAATTTTGTACCCAAGTTACGCCAAAGGTGCGCCCTAGTTTTCTCCAAGGTGCATCCTAGTTTTACACTTATTGCATCCTAGGTGCCTAGTTTCTCCCTAGTTGCACTTTAGTTGCACCCTAATTGTATCCTAGTTGTGTCCAAGTTGTACCCAAGTTGTACCGAAATTCTTGTTACACCCAAAGTTACGTCCTTGTCGTGCCTGAGTCGTGATCTACTTGTGCCCTAGTTGCACCCTAGTTGTACCATAGTTAAGCCCTGCTTAAGCCCTCATTGCGTCCTAGATGCACACAAGATGCACCATAGTTGCATCCTATTTGTTTCCTTGTTGCACACTGGTTGCATACTATTGTGTGTCCTAGTTGCACCCTAGTTATGTCCTACTTTCCCTCTAGTTGTGTCCTAGTTGCACACTAGCTGTGTCCTAGTTGTATCCAAGTTACACCAAATTTTGGCCCATGTGCGCTAGTTGCACCCTAGTAATGCTCTGGTTGCATCCTGGTTGCTCCCTAGTTGCGACCTAGTTACATCCTAGTTGCGTAAGTTGCTTCCAAGTTGCAACCTAGTTGTGCCCGAGTTGCATCCTTGTTACAACCTGGTTGCGACCTAGTTGCACCCTGGTTGCGCCATGCCTTGGCCTTAGTTGTACACACACTTTGTACACAAAGTTTGTGCACAGATTTTGTGCACAATATTAAATCTTAACACTAAGTTTATACACAACGTTTGTGCACAAAATTTGTACACAAAGTTGGTACACAGCCCTTAAACACACAGTTTGTGCACAAGAATTGTCCACAAACATTCTGCACAAGGTTTCCAGACAAATTTTGTACACAAGGTTTGTACACACTTTTTGTACACAACGTTTGTGCACAAATATTAAACAAAAAGTTTCTGACTAAAGTTTGTGCACAAATTTTGTACACAAAGTAAATTCACAGAATTTGTGCACAAAGTTTGTGCACGAAGTTCATTCAAAACTTGTATGCAAAGGTTGTCCACAAAGTTTGTACACAATGTTTGTCCACAAAGTTGTGCACGAGGTTTCTACACAAAGTTTGAACACAGTCTGTATACAATATTTGTGCACAACGTTTGTGCAAAAACATTTGTGCACAAGCTTTGTGCAAAAGGTTTGTGTTCAACATTTGGACACAAATTTTATACACAAATTTTGTGCACAAAGTTTGTGCACAAAGTTTGTTGCAAAAGTTTATAAACAAAGAATTTTTACAAAGATTCTACACAAAGTTTGTGAACAAAGTTTGTATACACAATCTTTTCATAAATTTTGTCCACCAAGTTTGTGCACAAAGTTTGTACACAATGTTTGTGCACAAAATGGAGCACAAATTTTATACACAAAGTTAAGACCAAAAGTTTGTGCACAACTTTAGTGCACAAATTTTGTGCACATAGTTTATGCACAAATTTGGTGCACAAAGTTTGTGCATGAAGTTTGTACAAATGTTTTGTCCATGAACTTTGTACACAAGGTGTGTGCACAAATGTTATGCACAAAGTTTTTGCAGAAAGTTTGTGCACGAACATGTTACACAAAGTTTGTGCACAATGCTTGTACACAGACTTCTGTCCACAAATTTTGTGCACAAAGTTTGTGAACAAAGTTTGTGCAAAATGTTCCTACACACGTTTTTTTCCACGAAGCTTGTGTACAAAACTTGTACACAAAGTTTGTGCACATTGTTTGTAAAAAAGGTTTGCGCAAAATTTTTGGGCAGAACAAGTGTGCAGAAAGTTTGTGCATGCCGTCGTTTTTTCACAAACTTTGTGCATAAAGCTTGTACAAAACATTTGTTCATGATGTTTGTGCCCAGCGTTTGTATAAATGGTTTGTGCACAAATTTTGTGCACTAAGCTTGTGCATAAAGTTTGTGCACAAAGTTTGTACACACAGTTTGTACACAGAGTTTTTTCACTATGTTTGTGTACACATCTTGTTCACAAAGTTTGTGCACAAAGTTTGTACACAAAGTTTGTGCACAAACTTCGTGCACAAATTCTGTGCACAAAGTTTTCACACAAGGTTTTGTACAAAGTTTGTGCACAATTTGTATGCATGAAGTTTGTGCCCAATGTTCGTGTACAAAGTTGTGCAAAACAATTGTACACAAGTTATGTGCACAAAATTTGTAAAACAAGTTGTGCACAAAGTCTGTGCATAATGTTTACACACAAAGTTCGTGACAAAGTTTGAACACAAAGTGTTCGCACAAAGTATATACATAAAGATTTTACACAAAGTTTGTATGCAAGGTTTGTGCACAAAGTTTGTACAAGCATTTTGTACACAGTTTTGTACACAAAGTTTGTACACATGTTTTGCACACAAGTTTTGTGCAAAAAGCTTGTGCACAAAGTTTGTAAAGAAAGTTCTTTCCACAAAGTTTGTACACAGTGTGTACACAAGGTTTGTGCACAAAAGTTTGTACACAAAGTTTGTGCACAAAGTTTGCACACAACGTTTGTACACAAGTTTTGTACACAATTTTTTTTCGAAAAATTCATACGCAATTGTTTTACACAACGTTTGTGCAAAATGATTTTACAAAAAGTTTGTACACAAATCTTGTGCACAAAGTTTGTACACAGAGTATGTGTACAAAGTTTGTGCACAAGGATTGTTCACAAAGTTTGTGCATAAATTTTGTACACAAGGTTTGTTCACAAAGGTTTTCCACAGCGTTTTCTGAAAAAACATCCACAAAATGTGTGCAAAATTTTTGTACATTAAGTTCGTGTACAATGTATCTACACAAAGTTTGTGCACAAAGTTTGTCCACAAAGTTTGTGCACAAAGTTTGTGTACAAATTTTGTGCACAAAAGTTGTCCACAAAGTTTGTGCACAAATGTTGTACACAAGATTGTGTACACGGTTTTTACACACAGTTTGTGCACGAAGATTGTTCACAAAGTTTGTGCACAAATTTTATGCACGAATTTTTTTCACCAAGGTTTTCCACAAAGTTTGTGCACAAAGTCTGTACACAAAGTTTGTTGATAAAGTTTGTATAAAACTTTTGTGCAAAACGTTTATACACAAAGTTTGTGCATAAAATTTGTACACAATTTTCTACACACATTTTGTACACAAAGTTTGTGCACAAAGCTTTTGCACATCGTTTGTGCAAAAAATTTGTGCAAGAGCTTTCTGCACAAAGTTTGTCCACACCGTTTGTGCACAAAGTTTGAACACTAAGTTTGTACACAAAGTGGTGCACAAAGATTCCACACAAGGTTTGTACACAAAGTTTGTGGACAAAATTTTTGCACAAATTTGTCACACAAAGCTTTCACACAAATTTTGTGCACCACGTTTGTGTACAAAGTTTGTGCACAACGTTTGTACACAAAATTTGTTCAAAAATTCTGTGCACAAATTTTGTACACAACGTTTGTGCACAAAGGTTTTACACAACGTTTGTGCACCAGGTTTGTACAAAATGTGCTGCAGAAATGTTGTAAAAAATATTTGTGCACAAATTTTTTAAACAAATTTTGTATACAAAGTTTGTACAAAACGTTTGTGCACAACATTTGTACACAAAGTTTGTGCTAAAAGTTTTTCGTACAAACTTTGTACCCAAAATCTGTACACAACATTTGTGCACAAAATTTGTGCACGTAGTCTGTCCACAATGTTTGTGCACAACATCTATACACAAATTTTGTGCACAACGTTTGCGCATAACGTTTATAGAAAAAATTTGTGCACAAGATTTGTACACGGAATTTGTACAAAAAAGAAATAAAATACAAATTTTACCTACAAAGTGTGTGCACAATGTTTGTGTGCAAACCTTTTGTGCACAAAGTTCATGCACAAGCTTGTGAATAATGCATTTCCACAAAGTTTGTGCACAAAGTTTATGCACAAAGTTTGTATGCAAAGTGTACACAAAGTTTGTACACAAATTTTGTACACAAAGTTTGTGCACAAATTTTATACAATGTTTTTGCACAAATTTTGTGCACAAAGTTTATACAAAAGTTTGTATGCAAAACCTTTACACAAATTTTGTGCAAACATTTCAAGCAAAATGTTTGTGCAAAACGTCTGTGCACAAAGTTTGTGCACACATTTTGTAAAAAACGTTTGTCCAGAAAGTTTTTATGCAATGTTTGTGTACAACTCTTGTGCACATATATTGTACACAAGTTTTGTGCTCAAACTTTGTGCAAACTTTGTGCACAAAGTTTGTGCAAAACCACAAAGTTTTCCCACAACGTTTTTGCATAACATTTGTGCACAAAGTTTGTGCACAAAGTTTTTAAACTTAATCTTTGCACAAAGTTTGTACAGAATGCTGTGAAAATAGTGTGTACAAAACGTTTGTGCACAATGTTTCTACACAAAGTTTGTACAAAAATCTTGTGCACAACGTTTATGCACAGAAATTTTACACAAATCTTGTGCACAATGTTTATGCACAAAGTTTGTACACAATGTCTGTGTACAAAGGTTTTAGAAAAAGTTTGCATACAAAGATTGTTTACAAAAATTGTACAAAAAAATAATGCATAAAATTCTGTACACAAAATTTGTGCACACATTTTGTACACAAGGTTTGTGCACAAAGTTTGTGCATAATTTTTCTGCACAAACCTCTTTTTTTTTCAATTTTGTATAAAGATTTTGTGCACAAAGTGTCTACACAAAGTTTGTGCAAAATGTTTGTCCACAAATTCTGTACACAAAGTTTGTCGACAAAGTTGTGTAAAAAGCTTGTGCACAAAGTTTGTACAAAAAGCTTGTCCACAATGAGTGTGCAAAAATTTTGTACACAAAGTTGGTGCAAACATTTTGTAGAAATTTGTTTTGGACAAACTTTGTGCACATTGTTTGTGCATAAAATTTTGTACACAAAGTTTGTACACAATGTTTGTGAACAATGCTTGTACAAAAACGTTGTGCACAAAATCTGTACACAAAGTTTGTGAAAAACTCCTGTACACAATGTTTTTAACAAATCTTGTCCACGAAGTTTGTACAAAACTTCTCTGCAAAAAATCTCTGCACAAGGTTTGTGCAAAAAAAATTGTACACAAATTGTTTTCACAAGCTCTGTACACAAAGTTTGTGCACAAATTCTGCACACAATGTTTGGGAAAAAAATGCTATGTACGTTTCTTGTGCACATAGTTTGTGGACAAAGTTTGTACAAAAAAATGTGCCCAAAATTGTAGATAAAGTTGGTGCACAAAGTTTGTACACAAAGTGTGTGCAAGAAGTTTGTACACAACGTTTTTCCACAATGTTTGTATCCAAAGCTTGTAAAAAACCTTTCTAAAACGTTTTTGTAAACAATGGTTGTGTACAAATGTTTTACAAAAAGTTTGTGAAAAATCTTGTTTGAAACGTCCGTGCACAAAATTTGTACAGAAAGTCAATACACAAAGTTTGAACACAATATTTGTTGTGCACAAATTTTGTGCAAAATTTTGTACATACATATTTTGCGCAGATTTAGTGCACAATTTTTTTGCACAAGGTTTGTGCATAAGGTTTGTACACAGTTTATGCAAAAAGTTTCTACACAAAGTTTATAAACAAAGTTTGTACATAAAATTTGTCGACAAAGTTCATGCAGAAAGTTTCTACACAATGCTTGTACAAAAGTTTTCTCCACAAAGCTTGTGCACAATGTATTTGCACAAAGTTTGTACACAATATTTATGCACAATGTTTGTGCATAACATTTTTTTTGGTGCACAAAATTTTTACATAATGTTTGTGCACGATGTTTGTACACAGAGTTTGTGCACAAACGCTTGTGCACAAACGTTTATGCTCAAATTTTGTGCAAACTGTTTGTACACAAATCTTGTCCAAACAATTTGTACACAAGGTTTGTGCACAAATTCTGTACACAACTCTTGTGCACAAGTTTTGTGCACAAAGGTTTTTCACAAAGTTTGTGCACATTTTTTGTACCAAACGTTTGTGCACAAAGCTTGTGCACAATTTTTGTACACAAAGTTTGTGCACAAAGTTTCTACAAAAGGTTTGTGCACAAAGTTTATGCACAAAACGTTTCACACACAGCTTTTACACAATGTTTTTACACAAAGTTTGTGCACAAAGTTTGTGCACAAAGTTTTTTGACAAAGTTTGTGCACAATGCTCGTACACAAAGTTTGTGCACAAATTTTGTATACACCGTTTATGCACAAAGTTTGTGTATAAAGTTTGTGCAAAAAATTTGTACAAAAAGTTTGTGCAAACAGTTTATGCCCAAAGTTTGTGCACAAAGTTTGTAAACAAAATCTGTACACAAAGTTTGTGCACAAAGTTTGTGAATTACTTTTTCCTACAAAGTTTGTGCACAATGTTTGTGCAAAAATGTTTAGCACAATGTTTGTGTAGAAAGTTTGTTCACAATCTTCGTGCACAAACTTTGTGCACAAGGATTTACACAAATTTAGTTTACAAACTTTGTACCCTGATCATAACCTTTTTCCACCAGAAACATATCCCATGGAATTCCTTCTTCTCCCTCCGTCACTACGATGGCCATCCCTCAAGAAATACAGGAGCATGCTCGCCAACATTGAAACCAGCAGCATCTGGACTCCTACACCTTTGAGGGCTCCTTGACGATGGCCGTCACAAACATCCTGTCTGTCATCAATAACTGGAGAAGCTGGATGACTGCACCAGCAACAGACACGGGGAAACTCTCCCTTTCGCTCATACCTTGTGTTCCCCTTGCAACGGAGCACTATCTGTCCAGGCTTCCTATAGCACGTGGTCCTCCAACAGTGAGCTCTGTCTCTGCTAAGGCTTCAGCCCCTGATTGCCTTGTCCAATTGAAGGGGGGTGTCAGGAATAACTAGCTACAATGGTCCAAGGCTGAGCAACAGAACACAACGGCAGTCCCTCACAGTTGCACTCTTTCCGCGAACACATTCGGACCTGCCACCATTTTCCCAAAATACCCCTTGCCCGGAACCAAGGCACCAGTATGTTCCGGAAGGCCATTCCGAGGAAAAGCCCTAATATCTGTGCTTGGAGCAGGTGCAGATGTCTCTCGCGGCAACAGTAATGGTCCGGAGACCTTCACCGACCACTCTCACACAAACGACCAACGTTGTGCCTGCAGGTGCATGATGACCGTCCGCACTGCTCCAGCAAACCAATCTGGCGCTCAGTCGCGGCTCGGTCATTGCTACAGGACAACACTCTCCTCCGGGATACGGGACGTTGTGCACTGCACAAACCCAGAACTCCCACGTCCAAGACCGCTGCGGCACCCACCATCACCATCGTATCGCAAGCCAACACCAAAGCTGGTGCTGCGCTGGCTCCAGCTGCATGCTTCACACCGGCCCCCATAGGAACATAGTCTAGCTAAGGAGTAACTCTAGCACTAGTACTTAGGGACGTAGTCTACCTCTTGTGTTTCTTGCCTCTCCTATTTATCAATCAACTGCTTTGCATCCTTTCATCAGCTCATTCATTGCTTTCTCATCGCTTCCTCAGTTCTCTCGGACCAATTGGCCCCTTTGCTTCCGCTCACGCCCTCCGGCCTTCAGTTTCATCATCCAATCCAGCAACTCAGCCATCAGCTTGGTTATCCTCACAGCTGCTCGATTTCACTCAGTGAACTCGACTACTTCCACTTGCGTCACTGCTGCGAGCCACCCAGCCACAGCACAACTCCATTACCATTCCTTCCAAACAGCATCTTGTGCTGCCAGGTCGGCTGACTTATCCTTTCCCTCGCATCTGGTTCAGGTTGTCTTCCTTCTGTGTCCTGTGCATAGCCCCCATCCACACCTCGGCGCTAGGGCACGCCGTCCGCGCCTCGGTTCTGCGCCTCGGGTTCCCTCATTGTCATGCCTCCTATGCAGTTTCATCCTCACCATCGTGGTTATCATCTTCCTCTCGCATCTATGTTCCCTCAGCATCAGCAGCTGCTCTGTCAAGAGGGCTCCACCTTCCCTCTGACATCAGCGTGACTTCAGGCATCAGCAGCTTCTCCGTTGCTTCCGCCTTGTGCCTAATCCTTCTTCCAGCTGTTCTCCTGTCTCCATAACTCACAGGAAAATCCTGACACTCTGGCACAACTCGGGCACAACTCTGGCACAACACTGGAAAACTATGGCACAACTCTGGCACAACTCTGGCGCAACCGTGGCACAACTCTGACACAACCCTGGCACAACTCTGGCAAAACCCTGGCACAACTCTGGCACAACTCTGGCACAACTATGGCACAACTCTGCCACAACTCTGGCACAAATATTGCCAAACTCTAGCACAACTATGGCACACATCTGGCACAACTCTGGAACAAATCTGGCACAACTCTCACACAACTATGGCACAACTCTGGCACAACTCTAGCATGACTCTGGCACAACTCTGGCACAGAACAGGCACAACTCTGGCACAACTCTGGCACAACTCTGGCATCACTCTGGCAAACTAGGGCAGACGTCTAGCACAACTCTGGCACAACTCTGGCACAACTACAGCACAACTCTGGCACAAAACTGGCACAACTCTGGCAAACCTCTGGCAAAACTATGGCACAATTCTGGCACAACTCCAGCACAACTCCGGCACAACTCTAGCACAACTATGGCACAAATCTGGAACAACTCTGGCACAACTCTGCTACAGCTCTGGCACAACACTGGCACAACTCTGGCACAAATCTGGCAAAACTCTGGCACAACATTGGCACAACTCTGGCACAACTCTGGCACAACTCTGGCACAACTCTGGCACAACCCTGGCACAACTCTGACACAACATTGGCCCAGATCTGGCACAAATATGGCACAACTCTGGCACAACTATGGCACAGCTCTGGCACAACTCTAGAACAACACTGGCCCAACTATGACACAACTATGACACAACTCTGGCACCACTCTGGCACAACTCTGGCAGAACTCTAGCTCAACTCTGGCACTATTTTGGCACAACTCTGGCACAGCTATGTCACAACTCTGGCACAAATCTGGCACAACTCTGGCAAAACTCTGGCCCAACTCTGGCTCAACTCTGGCACAACTCTGGCACAACTATGGCACAACACTGGCACGACTCTGCCAAAACTCTACTACGATACTGGAACAACTCTAGCACAACTCTGGCACAACTCTGGCTCAAATCTGGCAGCACTCTTGCACATCTCTGGCACAAGTCTGGCACAACTCTGGTACAACTCTGGCACAACTCTGGCACAAGATTGGCCCAGCTGTGGCACAGCTATGGTACAACTCTAGCACAACTCTGGCACAACTCTGGCAAAACTATAGCACAACACTGGCCCAACTCTGGGAAAACTCTGGCACAACTCTGGCACCACTCTGGCAAAAATCTGGCACAACTCTGGCACCATTCTGGCACAACACTGGCACAACTATGGCGGAACGCTGGCAAAACTCTGGCACAACTCTGGCACAACTCCGGCTCAACTCTGGCACAACTCTGGCACAACTCTGGCACAATTTTGGCACAACTCTGGTACAACTGTAGCACAACTCGGAAACAACTCTGGCAGCATTTTTGCACAACTATGTCACAACTCTGGCACAACTCTGGCACCACTCTGGCACACCTCTGGCACAACTCTGGCACCATCCTGG
>SZWC01003016.1:37871-66317 GCA_023375785.1 Penium margaritaceum
CCCCCCCCCCCCCCCCCCCCCCCTGGATTCACGTTGCGAAAAGTGCGCGTGCGCGTGCGTGAGTGAGAGTAATGACACCAGGGCCGCGGCTGGCAAGGGCTGGGTGGGAATGGGAGTCTCGCCCGCTCTTTTGCTGACATCATCATTTTAGCTTCGCGGCAGTTTCGTGACGAAAAAGTGGGTGCAACGGAGCCCGCTGACCAACTTTTTCTTCGCACTCGCTCATCGTTGTCCATTTTGCTAGACGACAAGAAAATGCGCATCGCACGATTTCGCACAAGCGGACACCGATTCGCCTTTGAGGACTTGACAGGACTCGGAGGCTGTCCACTTCAAGCTCGAGGCAACGTCAGATGCAGTCTTCATTGTCCGCTTCCGTAGAGAGCCTGCCCTGACGTCTTTTGCGCTCCAGACCCCACCATTGCGCCAAGTCACATGGACTTCGTCGCCGAATTTCGTCGTACACTTCCAGGCCTTAAACGATTCATGAACTAAGAAAAATTGTAGCCCGCAAACCGAAATTCAGGCTTCCATTAGCCACTGCTCCCATAAACTATCATTGGCCACGAGTTCCAGCCAATCAATTCACAATCAGAAAATTGCTTTGCAAACGTCCACATAGTTCATCCAGTTCTAGTGGCCCTAACCTTTTTTGCGCAAGACTCTAGAAACTTTGTACAAAACTTCAATATAAGGCTACGATGTCCTATGAAATTCAAGCAAAAACACTAAGAAATGATCACCAAAGCTTGATTGAAAAATCAATATATAATCAAAAATATATATTTTGGATCTACCTAAAAAACATGAAAATAAAATATTCATGAAAGTTCATTTTCGTACAACAATACCCTTACAATATATCTAGACAGAGAACATCCAACTTGAATACATAAATACATGTAAAACTATGAGAGTAGTTGCCAAATAAGGGGGATTCCTTTTTACCCAACATTTCAGAACGTTTTGTGAACGTAAGCCACTTTTGAAAACTTCATTTACCTAATAACCAGTCGTACGGGAAGATGGCTAGTACGCCCACTTTTTGGCAGGTTTCTTCCCTTCTCCCCACACTTCTCAATCAGTTCAAACAATTTCCAAAGTTCAAAAACAGTGCACACTTTACCCACTCTTTACGAGGTGACTCCAATACCCACGTTGGACATCCGCTCGTCACTAAACGTGACAAGCGGATGTCTAAGGCTCATGCTTCTAGACACCGTTTATCTTACAGAACAAACCCCACATCATCCCTGTCGCAAGTGACCTTCGTCATTGAGGACCTAATCTTAATTTCACAAAACTACTAATATTTGTTTGTTTACAAATCATTCCATGATTAGAAAAATGAACAAATTGTGCAATGATTGGTTTGTTTGCCACTATTGACTGTTAATGGACAATCAACCTACTCAAAATACTCCTCATTTTCAAGGGACTATACACTCAGAGGAAAAATGAACGACAACAATCAATGTTTACCATATAGATCGAACAAGTATGATTTTTCATATTCCCCAACACAAATATTCAAGTTCTCTCCAAATCTTTGTAAAGGCCTTAAAACAAAAGGATGGGTGGAAAATCGACAACCTCGCTTCTTTCGTTCCATATCTAGTGCAATACGTGACATGAAAGTGAGGAAAAAACTTGCTTTGGAATTGCAAAACATAACACCCTCCAAGATATGTAAGCCCCCAATTTAGAACTTTGTATCACACTATGCATTGCACGCCAAAAGAACAAAGGCAAGATCGATGACGTCGTCCGTGTATCATTTTCAAAAGGGGTCAATCATCGAAAGAAAATACTTGCTCATGAAGTCGACCAAACGGTCGAGGAAAACTTTGAGGTGTTACATGGTACGATCCTACGAACCACGACGAGGAAAGTTTATAAGAGGATAGATGTTTGTGTCTTATGTATGTAGAATACTCATATACGAGTGAAGATCTCAAGAAATTCTATACATAAATGTTATCATTTATTATTTTTGATATGTTTTGTGATTAAAAACGTATGTTGAGGTTAACAAACTGCCGTCGGATACGACAGTCTAATGTCTCAAGTATTAGTATAGAAAGGTAACTTAGGAGCTAAGCCGCTATAAAGATAGAAACAAGGCCTTACTAGACGATAGCTGTCAATTATCGAAGAAGAGGAGCAAACGTCGTCAGCCTCGCTTCCCTTGTTCCGGTGTACGATGCCACGTGCAACGTGTAGTATTGTTTTTTTACGCGTAATGTGCAAAAGAGTGAGTGGACCACCACTCGACCACACTCGAGCACTGCTATCCATGTCCGAGGATGAGCCCCAGCCGCTCAATGCAAGAACGAGGTCAACGATGTGAAATAGCCACGTTCTAAAGACGACATCAGAAGAAAACTTAGAAATAAGCATGCAGCAAAAAGGAGCAAAAAAAGGCGACCACATTATTTGATCTTTCGCTAAACAACTCTAAACATTACAATTGTGCTGTTTTATTTCTCATCGCATCCCATGGAAAGAATAAGAAAACAAAAAATGTGATGAATATGTACAATCCTAAAACATACTTAATGTAATACCAATAGTTCCAAGAACATGCATATAATACCGATATTCTACTCAGGATTTTTCAAAACTAGGTACTTCGGTCACGATTACCCGTTATTCCCACATTTTGTAAAATGTGGTCACCTCTTAAAAAGAGTGAGTAGTATGTTCGTATTTTGTATAAAGTGGGTATTTGAGAATGACAACGCTCAAAAGGTGGGTTGACGGGAATGAGTCCGTATAAAAATAAAGGCATAAGTGTACATCATGAAACGTTTTTATGATTCTGAGTTTTTTGTTGTTTTTTATCAGTTGTTACTGACATAATGATGTTATTTCATGTTCAATCACATTTGTGAATGATTGATTTTCTGAGGAAATGAATGATGGATACACGTTTTGTCGTCAAAAATGTTTATAACCTTTAGAAAGACAAGAAAAACACTTTTTTCAATTAAGAATATGATTTCATGAACGCAAGAATTATGTAGCATGACCTTTTTAATTTACCCTAACATATTGGCTCTTTGAAGAATGATTCTGCGCCGTTTTGGCCTGTTGTACACAGGAGGTGATTCGAAGGAGCCATATGTCTGAAAAACGGTGCCAGTGACGGTTTCACCGTTGCGACAAACCTGTCAGCCACCCACATTTTGCATGTTCGCACTCAACCATCCACTACGACCAGTGGGTGGGTAAGCTTGGGGGTGGGAGAAACACACATTGCCACTCACCCTTTGCCAGCCGTGGCAGGGCACGAGCTAACCTAAGATCAGATCGGGAGATCCTCCCGATCTGGATCCTCCCTTGAGCCCCATGGGAGAGAAATGACAAAAGAGCGACTGCGCCGCGAAAACCCGTCTTGGCGCAGGGTCAAGCGCTCAAGGTCCACAGAGGCTTTTTTCGTAGATCACGTACTTACAGCGAAGTCGGGATTTGTACAGGCTTTGCGATACATTTTTTAGGTATGAATCGTGTTTAGTCGAAGAGGGACTCCCAAAGCCTGAAGTCAACACCGACAGCAGCGCCAATTCTGTGTTAGAGGGCATGGAAGGCGAAAACAGGAGCAATGTCGGTTCCCATACCACTTTCAATAACAAAAACACATGGAAGTCCCTTAAATGATACTCTGCGACAACGTCCCAATATGGTTAAGCGCAGTGTCTGGAGAAAAAAAGAAACCGAACATAATTCAAAACTATCAATAATAGCAACCTTGAAGTCAGAGATGTTCAATAATATACAAGCATGCGAAAACTAAGAGGGAAAACAATGATTCAACGCTCGTATTCACCTTAGTGGAGGCAAAGGAAAAGAACAAGCCATCTTTCAATGTAGCCTACCAAGGCTTACAAGATATGTGGCCCTAAATCACACAAATCTGATAAGAGCAAATGTCAAGCAATACAAAGACCTGAAGGTATGAGTAAAACAATTGTATTATCAGCCTTATTATTTTATTTTGTATGTTTTTATGACGATCCATCCTTATCCACATTATATCATTCTTCATTGTGTTAAGGGCTCTTCACAAAAATTTGATAAGGAAATGGAAAAATTCAACAAACCTAATGAGACCACTTTGGAATAAAATTTTGTCCCTAAACTTTTCAAGAGAGAATGGGAATGATTTTTTATTACTTCTTTTGTGCACATGCCAAGAACCCATAAAAATGCATTTAACAAAAGTAAATTGAACAAAATATGTTCAATTGGTTTTTAAAAATGGTAGAAAGAGGAAACACACTTAGTTTATAGTATTTTAAACATGATTTGTAATAAAACAATCAATTCATCAAATACAATCACAAGTATGAAAACGTTCATTCAAGTTAATAAGCCTTAACCCTTGCATGGACTGCACACCTCATTCCATCATATACCTCCACCAAAGTAAGTACCAAAAGGAGAAAAAGAGTTATTGAAAACTTTGATACGATCCATTTCTTGATCAAATAAAACTTCATCAAATCTTTTCAATGTTTCATAGTACCTTGTAGCAAAAAAAACTTTGTTACGTAATAGTGACTTATTACAAACATGAAACGACTAGTTCAATTACCCCCTTGAAGAACCCTAGAACTTCACATCCTTTTGACATTAACTTTCAATTGAATTGTATCTTCATGATACACTCAAAGAAAAGGGATGTTGAGCATCAAAAATGATGAAAGGGACTTGAGAAAGACATGGCTATTCAACATAGTACTAATCAAGCCAGTGGAGAGGATATGATATCATGCCACTCATAAACATACATCCACTACTAATGAGAATGAACCTACAAATTGTTGAACACTTAAAGTGACACTGCCCTACTTTTAAAGTGAAAAAACAACAAATATTCCCTACACTTCAAGCACCTTCAATTGAAACATAAGGAATCCATCCAAAAATTGGTGGAGATTTCGCCTCATTCAACATTCTTAAAGAAAAAGGTACAACCATTACACGTGAACAACCAAGACAAAAAATGGCAACATTATACAAACATTGAAACTCCTTCTAAGAGTCATAAGTGTCACCATTTTCAATCTTTAGCCTGTAGTCGAAAACTACTAAAACTAATGTTTGAAAAACATGTCAAACAAGAACAAATATCTAGTACAATGGATTGATTTCATTTTAGATTAATTCTACATATTCAACATAATCACATATGTAAACAAGTCTATATGAAAGAATAAATGCACTCTCATCCTACAAAGTGGTGTTCCTTACCTCAAAAAGAACAAAACAGTTTCCATATACAATGGAATACCATTTGTACTATATTCCCGCGGTTGTTTTCCTTGAAGTTTGAAACCATATGTGCCCTACATGGTTGCGAGAAGGAACGCATGAAAATGACATAGAGGAGGACTTGGTGAGTTTTTCAATAAGTGTGGGAAAAAGGAAAAGCTAGATGAAAGAAGTAAGGCGAGCATGTATGTCAATAGGAATGGATGATTACGCAAAAAACGTTTCACATGTAGCCTCAACAAGCAACCATGGAGAAGGGGAGGAACATAACAATGGAGAAATGTGACACTAACAAAGGAGTTACCAAAAATCCTATCAAGAACACTTCACATCTCAATGCTCCTGCACACTACAGCATTGAAATCACCATCCACCACGTGCCTAACATAGAATGCATCACAAATAACCTACTCTACATGAACAATTTCATGATAAAAGTGATCATCTTTACCATGAAATGAATGGAGCAATATGTGGACAAAGTCACAAGAGAGCTTATAGTATAAGCACATCAAAGATGAAACGCTTGATTTGCCTCTACCATCACCCAACTGCCGACAACACTCTATTAATGCTCTTTTAGGCCTCACACAAAACAAATGAACAACACATTACGTTTTGCATCTCCACCTTCACCAAATTAACACTCACTACCTCCAATAATTACTTTTCAATAACCTTGTCAATAGCTCAACCTCATTCAAGGATACTCAAGGTAGTCCTCAAAAATCTTATTTCAATTCAAAACATACACAAAAACACTTCCTTCAAGTAAAACATAATGTTTAAAACAAGATACATATTCTGGATGAGCACATCTATGGGCCCCTTCCGTAATCATAAACAAACATCTTTTGGTCTTTATCAACTATGCCAAACTATACATAAAGACATATCCACATGTCAACCGGGACGCATTCCTCCAGACCAATCATGATTGCATCCCAAAGCGCCATGATCCATTTCTAAGTTTTGCACTCAATGTCTTCTAGTAAGTGCGGTGTAAATGACTTCATCGCACTACTTAAGGAGCATTATATCAAACAATTCAAATCAAGGGCCTAAGATGTAGGTGCATGTGTTGCTAAATTTTTAAATGAAATGTTATAAAAATAGTTCAAGGCCATGGTACTCCCAACAAAACTCCAAAGTTCGTTGTGGTAATCAATAAGCAACATGTGTGAACATTTTGTTAAAAAAAGCTTCACTTCCCCAAAAATCAAATGCATTCGTAGCAACATACAAAAAAGGCACAAAAATGATAAATGTTTTTCTTTGTGCCCAATTTCACTGTTCCTTAGTCTTAAAGGTTGAAAAACGTAGCTAGAAGACAAGCCCTCGTGAAGAATCTCCATCTACAAAAGGAAACGCAAAGAAAGAAATCTTCTACTCGATCCAAATCCTCTCAAAAACAAGTAACCACAACAATACTTTGTACAATAATCTCACTTAGTACACTTTTATGGAGAAAAAAGTCGGGACGTCTGAGACTCTACTTATGAATAACAAGTGTTAAGCGTAGAGAAGAAAAAAGAGCATACTGTTTTACAATTCGAATGATTAATAAATTCAAATAGATGGTGACTCAAACAAAACTGAGAAACAATGATGAGTATCTTGATGCATTGAACAAAAGATTCTGATCAAGGATAAATCCAAGCAAAGGCTCCTCTTCTTTAGGAAGTCATCAACAAAAGTAATGAAATGTTCTGAAGAGCCTTCAACAATGTACCACCAATAAGAGCATCACATTTGAAATACTTTCTATAAAAAGTACTCAAAGGAATTAACATATCAACATCAACAACATCCCTTAAGGAAAGCAACATCGATCTGATGAAGACACTTTTCACACAAGTTTCCTTAAGAGCATTCTTGCCACCCTGTGAATGACAAACATTTTTTCTCACTAACCTTCTTACATCACAAAATTCGTGTCTAATGCTTACACTATACGTTTTAAGCAATCCATTCATAAAGAATGCAACAGATTGATTTCACAATTATCATGAAAGCAATTAAAACGCCCTACAAGGAGATCAATCATCAGCGTACAAAGGGTATTTTACGTAAAGACAAAACCAGAAAACAAGATCAACAAGTTATACGCTTGTCGCATTCTAAATGGAGTCACATTCATACCCAAGACATCTTCTACACTTATGCTCCAATGATGTATGAGACTACAATATGAATGTTGCTCTCCCTTTGAGTGTTGAATATGTGAAAGATTCTAGTGTTAGACTTCAACAATGCATTTCTGAACAAATGTTTCATAGACATTAGCAATCTAATGGGACATCATGATGGCAATTGTGTTTAGACACCACTCAATATTTCCAACATCGTGGAAGAAAATCCTCTCCTTTTATTGAACAAAGTGCAAAAAATCCCACAAAACCTCAAATATACTTTTTTTCTTACAAGATAACTTCATTTTAGATGACGAATCATCACCATTAGCACCATAATTCCATGCCCTTGTGTACATCAAACATGGCATGGCCTAAGAAAGAATAAGAGTAGAGGCAATAGTATCAGTAGTTAACGTCAAGCTTATGCCTAACGTGAGCTTCTACCTTGGAACAAAAATCATTTACAATTGAGAAAAGTGAACCTTCAACCTCACAAAACAATCTAAAGTCAAGCAATTTGTCAATTATTCTAACATTGATGAGACGTTTTACAAAGTTCTAATGTGAATCCAGTAAATTCCACCTAAGCAAGGTGACTATATAAATTCAATTGAAGAGCCCAAAACTTTAAAAAAGTAACCCTCATGAAAGTGATTTGATTTACTAGAGTATTTCCATATTGCCATTAAATATTTAGATGCCTACAAAAACATTCAATACTACATAATACATAAGGATCTTACTTCTAAACAATACAAATACTAAAAAAATCAACATTGGAGTTTTTATGGCACTTCTCCAAAACTTGAAGACTATTGTATTGCTTATAATTCATGAAACAAGACAATCATTAAAGGATGATGCTACATTTGCATACATTGAAGTGTGAAAATCTCTTGGTGCAAAAAAAGAAAGCAAACCCATTCCAAATAGCTTTTTGATCATAATCTACTTTTTTAACCACAAGAAAAAGATCACTGACTTTCGAAACATCCTAAAAAATGTTTTTATCTTCAAATGGACCTATATCTCCATTTTCTTGAACAATTCCAAGATTTCTTAGAACACACATCCGAGGATATTGCAAAGCCCTCACGTAATCAAAGTTAGTAACTCCCATGAAACTTTCGTCTTTTGCCGCAAATCACGCTTCATCTCTCATCACAAATGTCTTGCTAATGAAAAGATTACATTTCTCTCTTGTCTACATGTTATCTTGGTAAGAATAGAAATCTTCATACAAGAAGCAAGAAAAATTAATAATGCTTTCACAAACCAAGCCACATCAGGTGTATAATCTCTCACAACAAATACATAGATACCCTCAACCCTAGAATCAACATCTTTATGCCCCAAATCTTTATAAAATTATGTTTACCTCTAAAAACAGAGTTTCTTGATGAAGAAAGATCTTTTCAATCTCTCGTAAAGGCTATCAATGCCTCCACATATTCTTATCCACCTTCTCATCCTCCTCAAGCTGTCAATACTCATATCGCACAACCTCTTTTTCATCAACCTCCTTTTCGCCATCAAATATGGAGGTCTTCACATTCTACAGCCTTTTCTGTTTGATGGCCATATTGGGGTCAAGGTGGTTGATGAGATTCAGAAATTCCATCACCTAAGTACTTCATGAAAACATGTATACATATGCATGAAACCACCCGAAGGTTTTTTCTTACATTTCTACATTAAGTTTAAGAATACATAACTCTTGTCCCTTGGCAACTTCTGAACCTTGATCTCGTACTAACCCTCAAATTGCCCAATTTTCCTTCAACATTTTCAAACTCATAGGGTTTTTTCAAGAGTTATGCAACCATTTTTGTGCGTATTCAACCACCTTATTATGTAGCCATGCAGGTTTTTTTGCAAATACTTTTAACCCTTCATTAACGAGTGTCAAAGAAGGCCTGTCTATTACTTCTCTTAGGCTTTCAAGTCAGTTAGTCAAACATGCATTAATTTTTCAACACAAGGATTGTACCATGCTACAATTCAAAGTTCAATCCAAATTAACCCATCTTACTTGCAAAGTGTTTTCTATAGCACATTGCGTTTTTGTTATGTATGGTGTATAGCGTCATTGAAGTTCCTTTATGATGAGGCGTTCATGGTGGATATCTTTTAGTTGAGATTAATGAAAGTAATTTCTCTTTTACCTGGTGTTATGCTTAACATCCTTTACTAAATAAATTACTATAACCATGATTGTGGTTTCCAAACTTGTCATAAGAACTAATTACGCCCTTTGCACTGTAATAGCCTACATACCCACATCTTGTATCTTTCACCTTCATTCATGTGTAAATACCAAAATAATGTGTGTTCTTAAACTTGTGTCAAAATTTTCTATCACACACAAATATTTAAATTTCCTTTAGTACAAAGGCAAAATGAAAGTGAGAAAAAAGAGGTGAGAGGAAAGGGGAGAGATTTTGGGGTACAAGAGGCAAGAGAAAGGGCTCGTGAAACAAGAGAAGCAAACGAGGTGAAGGAATAATGAGATGTAAAAAAAATGTGCCACGTGTTTCAAGTAAAAAGATTGCCATAAAGTCAAAGGCAAAGACAAACACAAAAAAGATCACGTTCCCCACAAACAAGGAGGAATCAACTTTTGCCAAAGACAAAGCGAAGAAACCCAGAAGAAAAAATTGCTTTATCTTATTTGTAAAATTGATAGCTTGACATTCCATACAAGACGACACTGAGTATTCATAAAAGTGATGAAAAAAGCTTGAAGTTTGTAAAAAGAACAGTGAAATTCATACCAAAAATGAGAAGGAAGGGGGGAAGGTCCAAAAAGGCACAATAAGGATTGATAACAAAGATGATGTTTTAATCCTGATGATACATGAAAAACAAAGAATAATTAAGAATCAAGGATTATTAACATTGTTGAATAGAACATTTGCCTATATCATTCTTATGATCTAACTAGCAACAAGGATATGTTGCAATGGGTGTAGAAATTATGGGCCCAAAATGTAGCGTTTTTTCCCATGTAATCCTTTCCTTCCATTCATTAAGACACCTACATTGGCAATACACCATACACCTACAGTGGCAATACACTTGTTTGAAAGAAAGACCACAACCCAAAGACTTGACCTTTAAACGATAGTTCCCTTCCATGACCACAAAACATTTCAATGCGGTTAACCATGTGTGTCAAACATAGGTCATTTATGCTTCATGTACATTCAGCGTACTTTCATTTTTTGTTTTCATACTCTTTGCTACTTGATTGGAAAATGTGGTTTTCATATAATAGCTCTAGTGAACATTATAATTTTAGTGATACTTCATATTATGATTAATGTTCACAAAAATAAATAAACAATGATAGATTTTATTTGCAGTAAAATCATTACCATTTCCTTCATTATTTCCTTTATTTGCGTTTTTTTTTGTTTCACACTAAACTAGGTTACGTTTAGATAAATTACATATTTTCAACGCCAAGCATTTAAATTCATTCTCAACAAACAAATCATGTATTCTATTAAAAAAAAGTAAATACTTGTATTATTTGATGAAAATGTTTATGTTTAAGTTTATATAGTTGGAATACATTTGAGCAACTATAATAATACCTAAATCAAGATAAATATAAAACCATGTGTACTTTGCTGAAGACACTAAAACTATTCAATTTTCAACATCTTTAAGGGAAGAAAGTGTACACGGACATAAAATGTTTTTCATTCATATTCTGCATCATGTTTTTTTCATCGTGTTGTTTGAATAACTATTCTAATTGTTTGGTATAAGAATTGGAATTTCTTTTGAAGAAATTGATCCTTCACATTAATTTACATCAATCCTTTGATTCTAATTTCTCATGCATGATTGAAGAAAAATAGAACAATAAATGGACTTGAAAGTCAAAAAATACATTCAAGGAGTTTTGCTATCGATTTTTGCATGGTTTGTCTTTAATGTGGTTAATTATGTGATCCTAGGATCAATATGAAACACCTCTTTTGGGCTTCGATTTTATCATATTACTTCATGACTAACGTATCCGTATGAATAAAATTTCTTGACTTAGCCTTTAATGAATGAACTAGATGTATAAGAATAATATATGTTCACGTCTTATATTTCCCACATCTTGTAATCAAATAGCTTCAATTTTGTTGTTCGTGATAAAAATGTGTTTATTCATTTGATTAATTAACATATCCTTTTCACATGAACAAATTTGTCCATTCACATTATTGAAAAAGCTTTTTGCATAATTGTGCGGCACTTAGATTAGTTGGAGCTCATGTTTGAATGATTAATGATTGAACGAAAAACTTTACATTGTAGTTCAATTCCCACTTCTTCAACATCTTTTCATGAGAATGAATACATGATGATTGTTGCAATGGGAGTTCCACCACTTCACTCCTCTTCACCCAATCTCTTGCACCTTTGTCATGTTTTGCATGGCGTTCCCATGGGTTTAGATGAACTTCTAATCCCTTTCAACAAAAATGTTAACTCATGTTCTCGGTTTTCCTCCTTTTCTTTGTCCATATGCATCAAAACAGTTGAGGTATTTACGTGCACAGTAAGTAGATTATTAAACTGAGGGTGTGTATTTTGAGAAACTTGTTTCTCACCAAAGCATTTTGTTTTTATGTAATTTTTCTACATCATACGTGAATAATCATATGTATACACATGTTCTAGTGAATAATATCATCAAAGAATATTTTTTGTTTTTTGAACATCGGAAAAATATGTAGATGGAAACAATATAAGAACGTTTTTTAATACATGAAGGATGTTTCCTTGTTTTATTGCCATCATGAAAACTTCAAATGTTGTTGTGTACATGGGACGATTTTCATCACTATACATTTAAATCTTCAAAAGTATTGTTTACTTTTGTTTTCAAGTTTTCGTACTGTTCAAGACTATAGCGTGGCAATGCCACACGGAGTGGTCGAAGGAGCCATATGGCTTGAGCGGGCTTAAGTGGGACTGTGGGTGGTGAGATGGGATGGCTTGATGGTCCGAGACCCTCAATCACCACGGCCTTGGCCTAGTTGGTCAAGGATTTTGTTGAATTTGGTGCAATGGTATGAGAGCTCTAGGGCTCGAATTGCATGTTGGAATCGTGGGAGATGCCAAGGTGGCTCTTACTGGTAGCGGGGGGGTAGTGTAGCGATGCATGCCATGTCTTCCAGTCAAACGAGCCATATGGCTCGAGCGGGGTTACCCGGGATTGTGGGTGTTGAAACGGCATGGCTTGAGGGTTGGAGACCCTCAGTCATCGCGGTTTTGGCGTATTCAGCCAAGAATTCCGTTGAATACTTTACAAAGACTTTGTATGTGTCATTTATGTATTTGAGAAGAGGCTTTGCTTGGTTGTAGAAAACATCTCGCGGTTGAACAGAATCCAGTGAGAGGGCTTTTCTTTAGTGTTTTTTGTTACATAGCGAGCATTGTAATGTATGAGCTATTAGCTACCATGACCATCTTTTGATCACTGAAAATCGTCATGTTCGCCACATGTATGAGTATTTAGCAACATTATGGTAAAATCGGACAATGTTTTAAGAAATTGTATTGGATTAGGCTACTCTGGGGCAGAGTTGGTCCGAAGAGGGCTAGACAGCTTGAGGTTATCCAGGTGAGAGCAAAAAAGAGCTTGAAAATGTTCTAACTTCAAACGTGCTAATGACTTCAAAACGTTTTCGACACATGACTCATCCAGCCTTAAATGCACACTGTATTACACTGAATTTGTGCGTGGTTAACCCTCTAAAAAAATACTTCACATTCGCATCCACGGAGACAAGAATGTTTTGGACGTAGGTGTGAAATGTGAAGGCCTAAAGGTCAAGAACGGGAAAGAACGAGGACTCTTAAGTGATGAAAAATCCTATTTCGTTGACAAACCGGGAACTCGGACTCAACGTCGACAACTACTTGGGTACCCCGCCATCAAAGCTCATCTATTCGGACTGTTGTGTGAATTCAGGTAGTCGCCGATGCCGTCCAGCTGCAAAATCGACGATCATCATCCCTCTTGGGAAAAAAAAAACCGCGTTCTAAAATCCTGCAGCTCGAACTTATCCCTCAACCGAGTGCTATAAGCGTTTGGATCCGACGTTGGACATTCGGCTGCCCATACGAAGATCATTCGTCGTATGTTTTCTCCATGCTGCTGCCCTATCTTGCCGGGATGTCGAACTGAGTGAACTAAACGGTATTGTAGCAATTGTCAACAAGGAAGTCGATCATCCAGCCTGCGTGAAGTACACAGAGAGTCTGTCATCGGCCATACCGGATTCACCGTCAAGAGAAAGACTACAGAATAATCACTTCGGATACGGGATGGAAATCGCCAGTGGCTTGAATCCTTGACCGGATGAGAAAAATTTTCCTGGCTTGGGACATGAGGGAGACATGAGCAAGTAACCTTGTACTAAAGCAATTATACCCAAATGATCATGAAAAGCACGAAGCGACATCGTAAGACATTGTTTCTTGAAGAGAGGATGTCAACCGCTTCCTTAACAAACGAGAGACACGAAGTTCTTTCAGCTAAAAAATGAACTTTGTTGCAGGAACCAAATGGATATGCTCTCATTATTGTCGACAATTGACTGAGCCTGGCTTTGTTTTGTTCGAACAAAGTCGGGTTCCTCACTTCGTTTGTGACGAAAGACGTTAATTCACATTGTTCCTATTTTTTGGCGAGAAAGATTTGCCACGTGGAAAAACACCAGATTGCCACACACGGTAACCATTCAAACCCAGTTTATCGTACTTGGTTTCAAGTGCTTGTGACAAAAATCTAAAGCGGAGTACGAAGCACCAAAGAATTTTGGCAGGGGTTTCTATTTGTGACCCCAGAAGCCACCGGTTCTCCGCAAACTTCGCAAAGAGCTGGTGGCAAGGGAGGTGCACAACTATGAACCATACCCTAGACTTTGTGAGGGAGACTTATGAGTACAAGTTTTTTAATGGGCGTTCTAACTAACATGTACACACAAGCATTGACATAAATCTGCAATATCCAGAACTTGAATACTAACCACGCCATATCTCGAAAGTAAAAAACAAACTCACCATGCCCATTTTCATTCCATGATCCATCGGCAGCTAAAGACTCCAATCTAGCAAAGCAAGGGGGGTGGTGTTTCACCCCCCTGTTGGGTTGTGGGCTTTGGCCTGACATCCTTTTGTGGACAGCGAAGTGAAAAACACCTATCTAGCACTGTTGTTGTTGGCACGGTGATACAAGCTGGTCGGCAAGCTCACTAGCACATGCGCTGAAGGTGACAGCAGCAAGGAGTTGGCTACGGACACGAAACACAAGTGTCAGAAGATGCAAATACTGAATTGTGCAAAGAGAGATGACAACTGAAGCCCGGGCAGCCTAAATAGTGCCACGGCTCTAATGGATGCACACACACGCACAGCGCACAAGGGTGCTATTTTCTAGCACGATAAAACATTGGCAAAAACACAATTTTGGCCATAACTCTCTGCAGACATGCCAGAACAACGAGTCGTTTGAACCAGAACGACCGCATCGACAAGATCTACGTGTTGATAGGTTGCACGCCTATGTGCTGTACCACGGCATGAATCTATAAAATACGAGAGTCTTCTGGGCGTCCGTCGCCGCCGGCTACCGATCTTCTGCCACCGTTGCCAGTCTCAGGCATCTGCACATAAATGGAGATGAGCCGAGGGGTCACCGTAAGCCATGTACGACAGACGCAACAACACTCCCCCATGACCGGAGAGCGAAACATGTCCATGCAGTTACAGACACCAACGCTCAACATAACAAGATACGCACAGCCGCTGCAGGCAGCAACGACAACATAGGCAAGGTGGCACATGAGGGATCAACCAGCAACAGGGATAGGACAGAGTCCCACGGAACGAGTGGTCGCATGAAACTTCAAACGACTCAGAGCCTTGGTCAGAAAATCCGCGCACTGCCTGTCAGTGCCCACGTGGATGACTCGGATCTCACCACGATCAATCTGATCAGGCACGAAGTGGTGTTCGACATTGATTTGCTTTGTGCGTGCATGGAACACACCTGAGTTCTTGGCAATGGCCTCCGCGCTCATGTTGTCACACTGGAGAACTACTGGGGGAACGGACTGACGCAGTTCATGCAATAGACGGACGAGCCAGACACACTCCGTTGCACTGGCGCCTAGAGCAACATACTCTGCCTCAGCCATGCTGCGCGCAATGCAGCCCTGCTTCCCACTTTGCTAGGACACTACAGTGCCTCCAAAGAGAAAGATGTAGCCGGTACGGCTCTTTCCATCTCGATTCCACACCTAGTCACTGTCTGTGTACCCATCGAGCAGAATTGATACCTGCTCGCGAAAGCACAGGCCAAAGCGTGCGGTGGAGAGGATGTAGCACACACATCGGATTGCGGCCTCAAGTGTTCCCTGGTGTGGAGCCTGCAAGAACTGGACAAGTAGGTTGACAGTGAAAGGAATGTCGGGCCGTGTCGTGGTGGCCAAGTACATGAGCGAGCCGATGATTCGCAAGTACAAGGTCACATCAACTGGCTCCCCCATGTCCGCTAGGTCATCCACCTTTATGGCGGCCTACCCCTCAGGGGTGATAAGCGTGGAGGCAGTGCGGACGGCAGCGAGGAGGTCGGCAAAGCGCTCCCCCACAGTCTCTGCGTAGCGTCCCTGATGGACACAGAGTGAGTGGCGGACACAGTCGCGCACGATCTCCATCCCCAAAAAGATGGAGGCCTCACAAAGATCTTTCATCTTGTAGAACGAGGATAGAACGACCTTGGCAGCGTTCACTGCTCTCAGGTCAGGTGAGGCGATCAGAAGATCGTCCACATAGACAAGGATGTGAGCGAGCGGTGCCGGGGACTGTGAGAGGAAAAGGGATGAGTCAACATCACTCTGAACATACCCTGCGCGTCTCAGCGTGCTGGTGATCTCCTGGTTCCAGCAGCGAGGTGATTGTTTCAGGCCGTACAAAGCCTTCCACAGCCGGTATACTCGACTGGTGCCATCCTCAAAGCCGGGTGGTTGGACCATGTAGATCTCCTCCTCAAGGTTCCCGTTCAGGAATGCGTTGTTGACATGCATCTGATGGAGTTCCCAATCATGCTGTGCCGCCGGGCTCAACAGTGTTAGCGTGGTTGTCATACGCCCAACAGGGGCAAATGTCTCAGTGTAGTCCACACCAGGAATCTGACAGCTCTTTGCTGTTAGGCGCGCTTTGAAGCGCTCCACAGTGCCGTCTGGCTTGAGCTTCTTACGTAGAACCCACTTGGCCTTGATGTCCTTATGGTTCATTGTCAAGTGCACCAGCTCAAAAACGCCGTGCTCTTAGATGGCATCGAGTTTAGCCTGGCAGGCAGCGCGCCACGGCTCAACGTCGGAGGCTGACAAGGCCTTAGGCAGACTGGTGGGATCGAGAGACAGTATTGGTGCACTACGTGTAGCCACGGCATGCATAGCAGAGTGAGTATTGACTGTCCCCATGGCTTCAGCGGCGTCACAAGCAAGAGCGCGATCATGAGCAAGTAGTGCTATACCAGTGGAACAGGCAGGGTCAACCTCGGCGAGGCCGCGAACACTCAGGTTGAGGGCCGTCGTGCCCGGGTCACCGCTCACGACGCTGCGCGTGGGGCGTGGGCGGAGACGTCCGCCGGGTGCCCGTGTGTAGGGGTCCGACGGGGTAAGAGCGGTGGGTGCTACTGATTCACATGCTGGTGTGGACTACACAACAGGCGCGCCACTCGAGGCTGGCGTGGCCTCATCAACCGGGGACGGGGCCACGGCACACGCAAACATGTTGGCGGCTGGAGGCAAGGACGGCTCGGAGCCAGACACGGATGCGGACGTAGGAACCGGCAGAGCCTTAGACGCAGAAGCAGGCGTAGGATCCGGCACAGCCTCAGACATAGAGACAGACGCGGGATCCGGCAAAGCCTCAAACGTGGAGACAGGCATAGGATCCGACAGAGCCTCAGACGCGGAGACAGACTTAGATAGACTGGGACACAGGCGATAACGGAGAGTCGGGGGCGAAGGAGTGCGCCGTAGATGGGGCGGGGCCCGGGCTGCCGGTGGGCACAGCCTCTGGGGACAGCCCCTGGGGTGTAGGCGACGGAGTGACCATACTGGACAGGGGCACTATGCCATCCGTGCCAGGGGCCTCCTCCATACTACGGGGTCCGACACACCCAGGGGCATGCGCAACACACAAAGCGTGGATGCGGGCAAGGTCGTGGCAGGTGAGATTCTCGAAGAAGAGAGCGTCACAAGACTCCACGATGCGGCGTCGCTCAGGGTCCTAGAACTGCCAGGCCTTGGACCGCGTGGCGACGCCAACAAAGGCGCAAATACGGCCCTGTGAAGAGAGCTTGCTCCCTTGCTGCTCCGGTGTGAACCAGACGCAGGCAAGGGAGCCCCAGACACGGGCTAGGCGCAGATCCGCGCGAGACCGGTACCACAGGTCCTAGGGCATGCGATGACCGGGGAGGGGGCCGTGGGGAATGCGGTTCAAAACCAGGTCATGTATGCCATGCCCTCGAAGGCAAAGGCCTCAGGCATGGCGTTGTCGGCGTGCATGGCGCGGACCGCATCCTCCATGGTGCGGTTCCAGCGCTCTGAGACACCATTCTACGGGGGGGTGGCGGGAGCGGAGAGGTTGTGAAAGACACCAAGCTCGGTGAAGGAGCGGGCCATGTCACCGCGGTACTCGCCGTCACAGTCTGAGTGAAAGGTCTGAAGGCGGTGGGGAGACTGGCGCTCGGCCATGACCAGCCAAATGCATACTACAATGGGGGCATTGCTCTTTTGACGTAGACTGTAGACCCAGCACATGCGCATGAAGTCATGAGTCAACGTCAGGATGTAGCGACCACGGTCCTCCTGAAACTCGACAGGGAGCGAACCCATGAGGTCGGAGTGGACAAGCTCCAAGGGCCGACAAGCGCTGGAGACAGACGTAGGATAGGTGGACCGGTGCATTTTGCCTTCAGCACAGACCACGCAATCGGTCGTGGGCGGTGCCTCGAAGGATGCCGCATCAAGACGGAGAGCGGGCTGAGTGCGGACCAGCTTATCGATAACCCCTAGGTGCACATGATAGAGGCGTCGATGCAGGAGACGGTGGTGCTCGAGGGATAGAGCACCAGCGATGAAAACACGAGCAGTGGGAGACGGAGGCAAAGGGGGTGCACTCGCAACGGACCTAGAAATGTGATACAGATCATCGACGACCGTCCCACTGAGGACTGTCTTCTTGGTGTCACACACAAAGATGCGAGCATCGGCAGCTGTGTGCGTGACACCGAGGCCCATCTTGGTGCAAGCACGGACAGACAGCAAACTGAGTTCCTGATCAGGGACAAAGAGGACGTCGGAGATGTATACGGGACCAGCGGGCCCGGTGAACTGCACAACCCCAACACCCTGGACATGGACCTCATGGCCAGCTGTAGTGCGAGCAGAGCGAATAGTGCCAACAGGATGCAGGAATTCAAGGCGTCATGACGAAACGTCATGTGGTGGGTGGCGCAAGAGTCAGCGATCCACGTGGCGTTGGTGACACACGTACAAGGGGCAACGTGGCACTCGGTGATGGAACAAAGCATGGCAGCAGGACACTTAGTGGGGGACACAACAAGGCAACCAGCGGAGGGCATATGAGCCGCATGCAACCAAGACACATCCTCAGGTGCGTCCCGCGCACACGGCTAGGCATGGGGACCACCACAGGCATCATCACACAACGACACAGACAGTCCACAGGCAGTAGGACCCCTCGACTCAGTCAATTCACTCGCACCTCCCTAAGATAAGCGCAGGGCGAGAAGCTGGTGCAGCTTAGCAATCGTTCTGTCACGTTTGGCGAGTGCCTCGTCGCGGGGATCCACGGAGTAGCCTACTGTGGCGGCGGACTCCTCTGGGACGGCTGCATTAGTGGTGGCCAAGCGGGCAGTCGCACCGGATGTCTAGCGCATGCGTGCCTTGTGCGCCTGCTGCAGCCCACAGGTGACCTTGGCCTAGTCCAACGGGCGGCCTGTTTGACAAGTGCAGTCGGGATAGCGATGGTCACCTGCGCAATTGAAGCACACGAGTCGTTGGCCCATTGTACTGCCGGATCCGGTACTGCCACAGCTGCTGCTGCTGCCGCCGCCGTTGCTGCTCCTGCTACAGCTAACACTGTTGGTGTTGGCGGAGCTGCTGGTCCCGCCGCATGAATTGCCACCTGATGATTTGCGGCCCTTATTTCCCTGAGCTGGGGTTGTTGTAGTTGTAGACGGCGGGGAGGGGGATACGGCGGCAACTGTAGCTGAGGCAGTGCTACGGCGAGCGCGGTTTGCGACGTCCATGCCGGCGACCTCCAGGAAGTGAATGGTGGCCAAGCGCAGTAGAGTCCCGTCGCTTTCCATGTCGCGAAGCAGAGTCTGGTCGAAGATGCTGAAGACGTGCGTGTAGTCAGGGTGAATGCAATAGAGGATAACATGGAGTGCGGAGTACTGTGCATGGGCATCGTCTCCCAGCTCCTTGTATAACTGGATCGCTCGACACCAGCGGTCAGTTACAGACTCCTAAGCAGTCTGGCATAGGGAGTTGATGTTGGCGAGGCGCTCAGACGTCAGGGCCGGGGTGGCGCCCTCAAAAAGATTGACAGCCAATGCCCACGCCTCACGAGGTTTAGCTCTTGAGCCGATCAGCGGATTGCCAAGGAACCGACTGAAGTCCTTGGTGAAGTCTGGGGCGGCCTTCATCAGACCGGAGGCGGTGCGCACCGCCATCTGTGTCTGGGCGGGGTCAAATGCCTGGTAGGGGTGAGGTAGTAGGTAAGGACTCCCTCGCTCATGGTCCACATGCGAAAGCGCGGCTCCCAATACTTGAAGTCGTTTCCAGTTTGGAAGATTGGAGGGTCCGACTCAAACCACTTGGGTGGCTTGACCTTCAGTAGAGCGATGGCTGAAGCCACCGTGGGACCGGGCATAGAGGAGGCAACCCCCTTGCCCAGGCGGGCCCGCAGAGCCAGCTCCTCAAAGCTCAAAGGGCGGCGAGACGAGCTCAAGTCGGCGTCAGCGCTAGAGGGCGTGCCCTGGAGGGTGGCATTGGCTTCACGTGCTCTGCGGCGGGCCTCGAGGCGGACAAGGCGTGCTCGCAGCATCTCCTCCTCACCCTCCTTGCCAGAGTTGGAAAGGATCACCGCAACTTCGTCTCCATTGCCGCCGGGAGTGAGGTGGTCCTCGCTCCGGTTTGCAGATGGGTGTTGCTGCTGTTGCTAGGTTTGCTACTGCTAAGACACTAGGCCCCTGATCAGGTCTTGCAGCTCAATAACCTTCTTTGTCAAGGTATCGCAACTCTCTGTCTGTAAGTCAGCCAGCGCGCGCAATTGGCGTGCCAATGTTCTCGAGCTCGGCGGCCGCTTCTGATGCTACTACTGTTGTGGCGGCTGCTGCTGTTGCTGCTGCTGCTCCTATTACTGTTGCTCTTGCTGCAGAGATTGCTGTTGCTGCTGCTTGTGCCGCTGTTGGTGCTGTCGCTGTGGTGACAACGGCGGCGGCCGACGTTGGCCGCAGACGGTGCTGCCCTCGACAACAACGTCGGTAGCGGCGCTAGAGGAGGTAAGCTTCGGCATGCCGGCTGGTTCCCCCCCTCCCTTTTGCTTGTGTTGTTGCGAAACACCTTACCGCAAAAACTCACCTCCGCACAGCCCCGCTGATCCCCTCCACGGAACCTCTCTACGGACCCCCTCTGTGATACACTTCACCACGGATGTTTACCACGGACTGCCGCAGATCGGCTTGGGCTGGATGCGGTCACGTCGGCGCAGAACGATGTGGATTGCCGCAAGCGGCCACCGCGGTCGCATCAATATAAAACGCGTCGGGGTGTGACGAGCTGACGGGGCACCTCTGATTGTGTGTTCCGCGACCACCACAGGGCTGCTGTGTCTTTTGTCTACGGAGTCACCGCGGAACTGCGGCAGAATTGCGACGGCGGATCCACCGCGGAGCACCGCTGGTGTCTTCCAGAACCGCCGCGGAGTTTGTTGTTGTGGAACGCTATGGATCCGTGGAACACCACGGGTCTGCTGCATCACGGTTATCGCGGAGTGACGGATTCGGAACACCGCGTGTGATCGCGGTGGATCCACGACAGTCCCGGCGCGTTTTGTTACGATCGCGGAGCTGCCGCGGCCGCTGAGTCGCGGAGCACCGCGGAGTGGCTGCTGCTACCGCAGAATGGTCAGCGCGGAGTTGTAAAAAACTTCGTGGAGCTCTTAAAAGAACGGTCGGAATGGTGGTGGGTCCTCCCAGGACATTTTGCCAAGACAGGGGCGCTGCTGATGCTGCTACTCAAGGTAACGGCTGCGGTTGCTCACTGCTACTGCAGTTGCTACGCCTCTGCTACGCAGATGTGCGAGCACTGGCTCGCCAATCTGATACCATGAAAGATAGCTTCCTAGCACTGCTGTTGCTGGCGTGGCAGTACAAGCCGGCCGGCAAGCTCACTAGCACACGCCAGTGAAGGTGAGAATACCAAGGATTTGGCTAGGAACACGAAACACAAGTGTCAAATGCTGCAAATACTGACTTGTGGAGAGAGAGATGAAAACTAAAGCCTGAGCAGCCTAAGTAGTGCCACGGCTCTATGGGATGCACACACACGTGCGGCGCACAAGGGTGCTATTTTCTAGCAGGACAAAACAGTGGCAAAAACACTATTTTGGCCATATCTTCTTGCAGATATGTCAGAATAACAAGCCATTTGAATGAGAACGGCTGCATCAACAAGATCTACATCTTGATAGGCTACACGCCTATGTGTTGTACCACGGCATGAATCTAAAAAATACGGGAGTCTTCTGGACGTCCGTCGTCGCCGGCCCCCGGTCTTCTGCCACCGTTGCCAGTCTCAGGGATGTCCACGTCAATGGACATGAGTCGAGGGGTCACAGTAAGCCGTGTACAACAGACACAACAACACGAGGCTACTTCGGGTGTGGCACGATGATATCGTTGAGCTTATGCTGGTCCAGACCCGCGCACCTTGTAAGTTCTACTGGTCTGACGTGGCGACCCATTACCTCTATGTGTTACATATGATCCATGCATGGTGTGGTCAAAACTTGGACACCCGTGGTCATTTTCCGGGGTCACGAGGAGACCTTTTTCTCTGTATCTCTTGCATGATGTTTGACACGTAGGTGTGTGATTGACTTCGTACATGGTCGGCACCTGGGCACTTGGTGGGATGCACCATTGTCTCGAGAAGACCCTATGTTGTGATATGCTTGATCGATGCTTTCCATGACTGGTTTCCCTGCATGTACTCGGCCATCGTGGTGTTGATGGATGTGTCAGCCATGGGGAGTGTTGGTGTGTGTGGCTCCCCTCGTCACGAGCCATTGCCGTGGCTGCTATGTGTACACCCGGAGCTGATGGTGAGCGGCGACCGTACTGGAGATCATGACCATCCGATGTGATTCCAAATGGTCCATGGACATATCCAACAGCTACGGGATATGAGATCCTTGATGCGGAGTCAGGAGACATCGCGGCATCGGCAAGTGGTGGACCATCCATGTGGAGCTGACCAAGGGCTGCCCCAACGTCTTGGATGTTTTCTCGAACCTTCCACAGTTTTTTTGCAACCTGTATGATTTTATTCGTGACCGTGGGTCCGTTTTGCATGTTTTGCATTGTGTGTTGGATGCATGCTTGTGACCAGACATAGTGTCCGGCTTGACAACTTATGTGTTTAGGCTTGAGATCCTGCACGTTCACACGGCGTAGCGTTCCGATTTGTCTGCACAGAGTTACAGCCAAGACAATGTTTTTGGGCCGGTCTAAGGACAGACCTTGCACTGTCGCGTGCAGAACCCGCCGTGCGCCGCGGCAGGTATTCATGATGTGGACCCGTCATTTGTTAACTCTCTACTTTTACATTCAGTTTAGAGCTTCCCGATACTCTGTACGTGTCCCTACCCAGACCCTTGCAGTTTTGTGCATGACTTGTGACTGTTATCACACACTTACTTAGCGTTGACCCTTTAGTTAAGTGGCAAGCGATTAGGAAGGTTCAAGGAATCTTCTCATGGTATCAAAGCTAATGAGCCACATCTCGTTGTACTCTGTAGCAGAGACAAAACATCAATAGTAATAGTGAGTGGCAGCAGCGGCAACCACCCATAGCATCGCAAGAGATCCTAGAGGGACCCACCACAACTACGTAGCAGCGGATCGTTGAGGCAGCGGAGACATTGACGGCAGCTGTAAGTAATAGCAGCCATAGCAACAACAACGGGAGGAAGCACCTAAAGCAAGAGTGGTTGTGGGTAGCAGCCATACCGAGTAACAGCAACAGCAACATCAGGTCGCAATAGTAGCCGCTTCTAGCTACTCGCTTGCACAAAAAAAAAAGAGGATAAGTAGCTCACAGCAGCAGCTTGCGGTGATGGCTGCGAGTAGTGGCAATGCACGGCGACGGCAGCAGCTTGCAGCAACGGCGACATCAATAGTTGCGAGCAACATCAGTAGTTGTAGCAGCTATGGTGGCATCAGCAACCGCGAGCAACAGTAGCAGCTGTAGCATTAGCGGTGGCAACTAGCGAATGCAACATCGTTTACGTAGGATAGCAGCCATAGTAGCCATAGTAGCAATGGTGCAGCAGCGGTAGTTAGTAGTAGGCATGGCGGTAGTAATGCAGTAGCGGTAGTGAGTAGCATGTGCAGCGTGCCACCGCAGTTGCACAAACACGTAGTAACAGCAGCGGCACCAACGCACGTAGTAGTTGCAACTCCAATGGCATCAGCTACCACCATCACTCGCTTGCAGTGCAAAGCTATCTCACAGCTTCGCGCTGCAAGCGAGCTTACCCACGGGGTGGGTTCGTCGAGAGAGCACACTGGAAGTGCTCGCCGAGCGAGCTTGCTCAACGAGCTTGATCGAAGCTCTAGGGTCGAGCTAGACCGGAAAAAAAAAGGGATAGGGGTTTCCCCAAGTGGGGGAATCAACAAATACCCTGAGGAGGGGCATCCCACAAGCACCGAGCGTTTGGTGAGCCAAAAAGGTGGAGGGGTGTGCCTCCTACGCCCCCTTTGTTTTTTGCAAGTGACTCTTTGTTTCTTCTATTGATTTTACCCTTTTGTGTAGCTTGAGGCAACCATCGTCAACTGACAACGGGAGCTGCTGTAGTAGCAGCCGCCGCAAGAGTCGTAGTAGTAGCAGCTGCAGTAGCAGCAGCATCGAAGGTAGCTAAAGGTCACAGCTGTCCGCTGACGACGGCGTCTGGTGCAACATCAACAGCACCGAAGATGAATTGAGGTCGCACTTTGCGATAGCTGCGCCATCGCCACTGTGTGGCATCAGTGCATTATTACGACAAAGGTTGTGGCCAAGATTAATGACATCGCAGCCCGCTTGAGAGACGTTGTTGCATTTGTATCCCTCTACGTGCTGCTTTGTACCACCGGGATCGAGTGTTCAAGACTATCACCCACACTAAGTTCTCAACATGAGCTACACAGTGTGGCCGTGGTTGTTGCCAGCGCCATGGTCTACGCCTGAGCCTCAACCGTGGCAGCCGTCACAAGCATAGTGGTCGATGCATCCATCGCACGCGTCCCACTTGTCTTCAGGGTTTTCCTGTTATTCCTATGGAGATAGACATCATGGCTAGCGCCAGTGCCAACAGTGTCCTCCTGGGTGGCATCTCCCTTGGGTGCGATCCTCTCCAACCCCTCCTTTGGTGAATACATAAACAGGCGATGCAACATCACTTCTGCGTGGAGATATGGCTGCCCTACACATGGTGGTTTGGAACCTCGAGGGCATCGTCCAGCAACTCCTTGACCACGTGACTTTCGAGTGAGCTGCCACCCCGTAGTTGATGTCACCTCCCATGTCATGTCCATCCTCCTCATGATCCTACATCCCTTCCTGCGATGATGCTAGTATGCCAGATCTCTCGTCTACATCCGTCGCCCTCCGCTCCGTTTTGGAGGCTGTCGGCATCATACCGATGGACGAACCTCAACCCTTGGCCATACCGCTTGTGCTTTCACTCGTCGTGCTTGGCGGCGAGCTGCTCGTCTTCCACGTTGCACACAGATAGCACCATTAGATGCGGTTGTGGGAAGAGTCATAGGTGACGAGATCCCCTCGTCCCCTGTCCAAGGGTTGGTCTACCGAGTCCCCACAGCTGCTGCCAAGGTGTCAATCATGGAGGAGATGGTTTGTCAGCTGAAGATTACGGTGAAGCTCGGCATTGGTGAGGCGACTATTGTGCAACAAACGATGGTTAAGGCAGATGACGCTACACAGCAGAAAAAGTTAGCGAAGAGTTCGGTGGAGGGAGACGTCCTCCCTGATAGAGAGTCTTCATCAGAGGAGGAATGGCCCGATGTCGAGTCAGAGTCGGGGATGGAGATGGTGATCGTTGATACCTTGGCGGACGACGTGACGATGGCCGATGGAGGATCTACGCCTGACGATGTGTGCACTCTTGCATTAGCTGGTGTGGAGACACATACCTTAGTGCCAGGAGTAGCAACAAGAGGAGCAGGTGATAGAGTTGCTGATGCTCGACCCACGGCAGACGCCCAAGTGGTTGTGACTGGTAGTTCAGGGTAGCACGAGCAGATGTTGGATCGCCAGGATGAGGCGGACTTCCTCGATGAGGATACGTCGTCCGTCGTGGAGTGGTCGGACGTAGGGTTGAAGGTAGACGTAGAGGCCCAGTATGCTACCGTTATTTCAATAGCCGCGATACGAGCACGAGATGGCCCCTCGGTGACAGCAGGTGTCCATGTGTGCGACATGGAGGATGTAAAGCAAGCTATGGACCTCTGGCTCATCGCTGTTCTGATCGATGTCGGTGACACCATGGAGGTTTCAGCCAACGACACAGCTACTCTCATTCGAGCTACAGTTCCTATACCAGAGTGCATACGCTTTGCGGTTGATGACCCGGAGGCAGTCGTGGTTGGAGCGATGGGACACATGCAGAGCCTCATGGCCGAGCTCTGGGAGGCCAGCAACTGCTTTTACATTGTTCGAGCACAACAAGGTATCAAGGAGTGTGTGGAGGATGTACACAGGTGTCTCGAGGTACTTGAGTGGTCTCTACAGGATGCATGTCTGGGATAGGCGGACCTCGAGCAGCAGGTGGATGATGGGTTGCGCCCCAGGGGTCACGAGGAGCACCACGGCACTGACCGCATCTACGATGACGGCGACGACACGGCAGATGGAGATGTACCTACACATGCCACAGTTTGGCCAGTATCTCACGGCCGAGTGACAGATGTGTCACGAGCAGCAGGTGCCATCGCAACAGCTGTTCCTATTGCCTTAGATGATTTACGTGGCGACTTATTGTCTTGCGCCCACGCGCTGCCATCAACTCATGGCTGGGCGGCACTTGAGTCAACAACCGACATTCAAGACGCCGACTTGTGCGACGAGCAGGCGTAGCTCTACTCCTTCTGTGATGAGACCGCAAGGCTACAGGAGGTTGTGGCTCATGTCGACGCGTACACGATCAAGGTCCACCATTAGTTTTGTTCCCGGACTAAGCGCCTACATGCCGCAGATGCCGCCAGTCGGTGCTACCACGTTAGAGCTCATCGAGCTCGACACGTGCATCAGCGTTGCGGAGGCCATGAGGTGATACGCAACTCAATAGTTGGAAGCCATGTAGCATGTGGTTCTTTTGGAGGAGACCTTGGGCGCTACATTTGCAGGTGACGACAGCATTGATGACTATGACAGTGACGACGACAACAATGATGAGGACGACAGCGACAATGGTGTTCCGGGATGAGGCTCTGTGCTCGCACATCCCACCACCATCGTTGTCACCCTTGCTATTGCTGCGTAGGGGTATGTGGCCATGGGAGAGCCGTGCTCCCTCCTTAGGGATTGAGTTGGGAGCAGCCATCAACTTTGCTCGTGCTCTCAGTATATGCACCCTCGGGGGAGTGTTGGGTTGTGGGTTTTGGCTTGACACCCTTTTGAGGAGAGCGAGGTTACTTGGGGTGTGGCAAGATGCTATGGTTGAGGTTATGCCGGTCCAGACCCGTGCACCTGGTGAGTTCTACCGGTGTGGCGTGGAGACCCATTACCTCCATGTGTTATGTATGATCCATGCATGGTGTGGTCGAGACCCGGATACCCGGAGATGTTTTCTAGGGTCACGAGGAGACCTTGTTTCTCTGTTTCTCTTGCATGATGTTTGCCACGTAGGTTTGTGATTGACTTCTTACATGGGTGAGACCCGAGCACCTAGTGGGATGCACCACTGTCAGGAGGAAACCCTGTGTTGTAGTACGCTTGATCGATGCTTGCCATGATTGGTTGCCCGAGCCATATTTCCGTGCCTTTGCTTGGCCATCGTGGTGTTGACGGATGTGTGAGCCATGTGGGAGTGTTGGTGTGTGTGGCTTCCACCCGTCTTGAGCCATGGTCGTGGCAGCTACGGGTGCACTCGGAGCTGATGGTGAGCGACGACTGTACTGGAAATTGTGATGACCTGACGGGACTCCAGATCATCTAGGGACCTATCCATCAGGCACGGCATGACAGATCCCTGATGCGGACTCCGAAGGCACCGCCACGTTGCCAGGTGGTGGACGACCCACTTGGAGCTGATCGACCATTCATGCCCAATCACCTCAAATCCACACACTTGATAACTAGCGTACAAGACCGAAACATATGGTGAGGATCCTTCGAAGAAGAAAACCTGGACAGTTGACAATACTTCCCAAAAATGGCTTAGTACAAACATGTACAAAGTAACTTCTATGTACATGACTACAAGAATTTATGGAACTTTCTTGAGAATTGCATTCCCTTCAAAATGTATTCAATTACAGGATCAAGAATATATGTCCCAAATCACTTCAACATTTTTTTTTCTCAACTTGAACCCACTTTTGTACTTTCTAAAAGATGCTGTTATGTTTGTAATATGTAGACGTGTGCATAATTGAACCTCATTATTTTGACGCGTAGCGTGGGCACCATGCAAT
>SZWC01003016.1:66468-83860 GCA_023375785.1 Penium margaritaceum
CCCCCCCCCCCCCCCCCGAAGTCAAAGTGTGTACATGGGTGTATTCAGATGAGTATCTGGAGGAGGGCCGGACTAGTACACAAGTGTACAAATACACTTGTGTACATTTTCTGGGGTATGCCAGATACATCTCTTGATACACTCACCCAATACACTAGAGGTGTCTTGGGAGGGAGGAGGAGGGATCGAGTCGAGGTGCTGTCTCTTAGATCGCACCGTGTTGACGGCGATATATGGGCAGTGTCACGATCAACGCTCTCGATCTATTCTCATATCATTGGGACAAAAATGCACTTGTGTATTATCTTGGTTGTCTATCCAATACACTCACAGATATACTCACCCAATACACTTTCCACTTTTGAGGGGGGGGGATGGTGGGACTAGTCTCCTCCCCCCCCCTCCCCCCCCAAGTCGAAGTGTATGAGGAGGGTGTATTGGGAAGTGTATCTAGAGAGGGGTCGTATTTGTACACAAGTGTACAAATACACTTATGTACATTTTTCAGGGTATGCAAGATACACCCCCCAATACACTCCCCCAATACACTGGAGGTGTTATTCGGGGGGGGGGGGAG
The DNA here is from genome assembly GCA_023375785.1 of Penium margaritaceum. Classification (NCBI taxonomy): domain Eukaryota; kingdom Viridiplantae; phylum Streptophyta; class Zygnematophyceae; order Desmidiales; family Peniaceae; genus Penium; species Penium margaritaceum. Next base: position 67,046 of record SZWC01003016.1, read on the forward strand.
GGGGGAGGAATCCAGTCGGGGTGCCAATTCTTAGATCGTATGGTGCCAATAGTGATACATAAGTGATATCAGGATCAACGCTCAAGATCTATTCTCGTATCATTGGGAAAAAAATACACTTGTGCATTGTTTTGGTTGTATATCCAATACATTCACAGATACACTCACCAAATACACTTTCCACTTTTGAGGGGAGGGGGTGGTGGGACTAGTCTCCCCCCCCTCCTCCCGAAGTCGAAGTGTATTGGGGGGGTGTATTCGGAAGTGTATCTGGAGAGGGGTCGTATTTGTACACAAGTGTACAAATACACTTGTATACGTTTTTCAGGGTATGAAAGATACACCCCCCAATGCACTCCCCCGATACACTAGAGATGTCGTGGGGGGAGGGGGGGGAGGAATCCGGTCGGGATGCCGATTCTTACATTGTACCGTGCCAATAGTGAGATATAAGTGATGTCATGATCAATGCTGTGGATCTACTTTCGTATCATTGGGACAAAAATACACTTGTGTATTATTTTGGTTGTCTATCCAATACACTCACAGATACATTCACCCAATGTACTTTCCACTTTTGAGGGGGAGGAGGGGTGGAACTAGTCTCCCCTCCCCTCCCCCAAAGTCGAAGTGTATTAGGGGGGTGTATTGGATAGTGTATATGGAGAGGGGTCGTACTTGTACACAAGTGTACAAATACACTTGTGTACGTTTTTCAGGATATGCAAGATACACCCGCCAATACACTCCTCCAATACACTAGGGGTGTCGTGAGGGGGGGGGAGAATCCCATCAGGGTGCCGATTCGTACCGTGCCAACTGTGAGACATAAGCAATGTCACGATCGATGCTCTGGATTCATTTTCATATCATTGAGACAAAAAAAACACTTGTGTATTGTTTTGGTTGCCTATCCTATACACTCACAGATACAGTCACCCAATACACTTTCCAGTTTTGAGGGGGGGTGGTGGGACTAGTCTCCCCCCCTCCCCCCTTGGGTTCGAAGTGTATTAGGGGGTTGTGTTGGGAAGTGTATCTGGAGAGGGGTCACATTTGTACACAAGTGTACAAATACACTTGTGCACTTTACTACGGTATGCAAGATACATCCCCCAATACACTCCCCCAATACACTAGAGGTGTCGGGGGGGGGGGGGGGGGGGAGGGGGATCCAATCAGGGTGTCGATCTTAGATCCCACAGTGCCGACGGTGATACATAAGTGATGTCACGCTTGACGCTCCGGATCTATTTTTGTATCATTTATACAAAAATACACTTGTGTATTGTTTTGGTTTTCTAGCCAATGCACTCACAGATACACTCACCCAATACACTTTCTATTTTTTTAGGGAGGGGTGGTGGGGCTAGTCTCCTCCATCCCCCCCCCTCCAACGTCGAAGTGTATTGGAGGGGTGTATTGGGAAGTGTATCTGGAGGAGGGTCGCATTACTACACAAGTGTACAAATACACTTGTGTACGTTTTTTAGCATACGTATGATACACCCCCAGATACACTCCCCCAATACAATCGATGTGTTTTGGAGGGCGGGGGAGGGACCACAATTGATGTCGAGCAAATGACATTCACGACCCTTGTGAATTTCAAGTAAAGAACCGAATGCCACGTTCTCCTACGAATAGTGAATTGTAGTTCGATGTAGGTTTTGATGACATGTTACGTATGATACATGTACCTAGTAAGAATTTCGAGCAAATGAATAGGTTACCTTACAACTTGTTGAATACGTTTTTAAATAAATGGAAAACAAGGATCATAACTTAGCCAAAAATGATTAACATTTTTTCTTTATACAAAATGACAATTGTTCAGTAAGAAACAAGTGACGTAACAAGTCCATACACATTAGTAAACTTCTAGGAAGTGAAGATAATAGAGGAGTAGTAGACATAGGTAATGGAGTGTATAAAAGTGGGGTGATTAACCATAACTCTGATTGACGACTACCCCAGCGTCCTGGATGTTTTCTCGGACCTTTCGCAGTTTTTCTACAGCCTGTAGGATTTGATCCGTGGACTGGCCGTGGGCCTGATTTGCATGTTTTGCATTGTGCGTGCAACGTTTGATACCGGATGCATGCATGTGACCAGTCGTAGCGTCCGGCTTGAGACCCTACACATTCAGGTTGAGACGACGTAGCGTTGTGATTATTCTGCACAGAGTTACGGCCAAAACATTGTTTTTGGGCCGGTCTTATGAAAGACCTTGCACTGCCGCATGCAACACCCGCCATGCACTACGGCAGGTATTTATGTTGTCAACCTGTCATTTGTTGACTCTCTCTGTTATTATACTCAGTTTTTAGCGTCTTGACACTCTGTACGTGTGCCTCCCCAGACCCTTGCAGTTTCATGCATGACTCGTGACTGTCATCACACACTGACTCAGCGCTGATACTTATCTAAGTGACAAGCGGTTAGGAAGGTTCAAGGAAGCTTCTCACCCCCTTGCTTCACTCCTCCACCCCCCCCCCTCTTATGCTAAACAGAGCATAGATGGTGAATAAGTAGAAGTTGCGAGGCACAACACGTTTTAGTATTTTGGACACCTCAACAATTCATAACTAGCGGTAAGTGTACTTCGATTACAAGTGTTGAAATGATCGAACATATACATACAAGTGTCGAGTTACGGATGAGGCATAGTCAAGGTCGTTGGGTCCATTTTCAAGGGACGTGTGCACACTCGTGTCAAGAGTGGTCACATTGGAGAAGGTCCGCTCAGTAATCGGGGGACTTCCATAATCAACGGTGAAGATGCGAGATGCATCTTTAGGAATCCAGATTCGTCCCCCTCCATCGAGAAGTTGACGGAAAGGTCGTGATAATTATGTTACAGTTTTGCGAGAGCGGTCAAAGGTGTCAGAAGGTTTGGGAAGATTCAGTGAGGGCGGGGACAATTGGCTGGTTTCCCCTCAACCATTTGAGTGAGTATCGCGATCTTGCGACGGGATGGGCTGTTTGCGTAGTAAGAGAAATGCCCACTCAGAAATATTAAGGACTCATGTACGTCTCGTACGTAACACTTCCCCCCCTTTTTGCCACAACGTCCTAGTGCACATAGAAATGCGGCCCGGTGACAGTGGTAAAGACTGTCGATTAGGTCATCGACGTCTTGGAGGTTGTCGTAGGGTTCCTAGCCGTTATGCGCGTTGTTGCTGTGCCAATTGACGAGATATTCTGTCGTCTTGCCTCGTCATTGATGGAGGAGGATGTCCGCGATAATGTACTCCTTGTCTTCGTCCACTTGAACGGCACGCGGAGGAGGAACATCGCTGCCGAGGAAAATCTCTCCAAGATCTCGGTAGTGCTTGAGTCGGCTTACATGGAACACCGGATGAAATTGCTTGGTGTTGTGGAATTTGAGGCATGCAAGCATGGGGGTTTGCATGCACTCAAACTCAAATGGTCCCAACCATCGCGGTTTGAGCTTTGAATAGCCGGCTCTGCGGAGTATGATGTTTGTTGAGCTCAGAATGACTTTGTTACTGGCGTCAAACATGCCATCATTGCGATGTCGGTTAGCTGCTCGCTTCATTGTTGCGTGTGTCTTTGCAAGGGTTTGCCATGTTTCCTCCAAGATGGTGATGAAGTCTCGGCGTTGAATGTTGAATATGGGGATGTTGCTGCAACTTTGTTGTCTAGTTGTTGTGGCGGGAAGTTTGCCATACATCACTTCAAATGGAGTTGTACCCAATGTGGTAGACATCGCCGAACTACATGCAACTTCGGCGGTCGGGAGTTTTTGTACCCAATTTGTCCCATGAGGTTCGCATAGTGTTCGGAGAATTTTTTCAAGCGTCTGCTTTGTCTGCTTGTTCTGACCATGGGTTTGAGGATGAAACACCGTTGAAAGTTGAATTCTACTATCGTATGGAGTCATCAGTTTGCGCCAAAAGTGGCTGGTGAATTGACCGTCCATGTTGCTCGTGATGGTTCTCGGTACGCCGTGTAGCTGTACGATGTTTTTAGAAACAATCGTGCTGTTCCCTCGACGATGACGGTGGTCATCGTTAAGATGGATTGGGACATTTAGGAAAACCTGTCGACGACCAAGTGGATTGCGTCATATCCCTCGAGTGTGACTGGTAAATGTGTGACGAAGTCGATGGAGATGTCAGACCATGGTTCTGTCAGAATAGGAAGCGGTTGCCAAAGTCTGGGTTCAACGATATCTTTGTCGCTCACATGTGTCGTAGGATTTTCATAAGGCAGCCACATTGGATTGCATTTTATTCTACCAATAGTTTTTTGCCAGCTTCTTCAACGTCTTGTTCTCTCCCTAGTGTCCACCTGGTCCAGTGTTATGGCACTCTTCCAGTAGCATACGGAGAAGTTTGTTGTATGGGGGAACGACCACCTGGCGAGTGAAGCGTCGTCACCAATATGACCATATTGGCAACGGTCCACAGTACGAGAATATTTTCTTGTCATATCTTTCGTGTTGGACGTGGCCACGTGTGAATAGCCGCTTGAGGTACGGGTCTCGTTGTAGCTGTAGCGTTGCCACATTAGCCATTCAATCTGGTTGGCAGTTGAATGCGTCCGCCGGGTTGATTTCTCCTGGCCTGTACTGGATGTCGTAATCAAACCCAGATTCAAGAAATTCCATCCATCGGTTTTGACGTCGACTGAGGTTCAGATGTGTTTTCAAGTGTTTTAACGCATGGTGTCAATGCGCACGATGCATCAGCGGTACACTAGGTAACACTGCCATGTCTTGAACGCATGTACAACCGCCAACATTTCTTTCTCGTGTACAGCGTACTTGAGTTCCGGTCCTTGCAATTATTGAGGCATGTAGGCAACCAGTTGCTTGCCGTTGCCGTGGTATTGTAGTAGGACCGCGCCAATGGCTTGACCTGACGCATCTATAGCCATGATGTAGTGAACCGTCGGATTGGCTAATCGTAGGGCCGGCGCCGAGGTCAATGTTTTTCGCAAAGCGGTGCATGCCTCTTGTTCGCTCTCTCCTCACTGCCACTCGCTTTCTTTTCAAGTGAGGTCGGTAAGAGGCACTGACACTCTAACGTAATCCTGTACGGATTGTTGGTAGTCATTGCAGAAGCTGAGGAACACTTGAATTTCTCTAACGTTGGTCGGCACTGGCCAATCAACGACTACTGCCACTTTTTTTTGGATCAATGGTGATCCGTCCACCGTTGATGAAGTGACCTAAAAACACGATTGAATAGTAACCAAAGTCGCAATTCGAGAGTTTTCCGAAAAATTTCTCTTTGTAAAACTTCAAGAACTTTTTGAAGATGTCCAACGTGCTCCTCCAGGGTTTGGCTGTACACCAGAATGTTGTCGAGGTACACCATGACAAAATCATCAAGGTATGGCCAGAAAACATTGTTCATTGCTGCCATGAACGATGCTGGACCATTTGTGAGTCCAAACAGCATGACCGTGAACTCAAGGTGCCCATACCAAGTTTGGAACGCTGTCTTCTCAATGTCGGCATCTACTACGCGTATTTGGTGATATCTACTGCGCAAGTCGTTTTTGCTAAAAATTCAAGCCCCTCGGAGTTGGTCAAAAATTCCGTCAACTCGGGGAAGAGCATAGCTGTCCTTGATGGTAGCGTCAATCATCACCTGATAATCCATGCACATCTGCATCTCTCCAGTTTTCTTTTTGCACAAATAGTACTGATGCGACGTATGGTGATGTGGATGGACGGATGAACCCGTGACCGAGCATCTCGTTGAGCTGCTTTTTCAACTTGATTAGCTTGTAATTTCTTATCCGATAGGCCCCTTGAATTGTAGGTTTGCTGCTCGGACTCAGCCCGACTCAATGGTCAATGTCTCATCGAGAAGGTAAGGTTCTCAGGAGTTCTTCGAGGAAGATGTTTACAAACTTTTGGATGAGTGGTGCGATTTCTTCGGGTACCAATGCGAACTTTGTTGATGCCGATGAGGCTGATGAGGCCGTTGTGGATGATGAGTCAGTTGTTGCCACTTTTACTTCCTCCATTGGCTCGAGTTCTCTGAGCCACGCACGAGCTCCTCGTTGCATGTAGAGCTTGGTCACGTTGAGTGGCATTAGCTCCACAGGTTGTCGCTTTTTGGCTACCGTGGCTTCCTCTGCTGCTTCGACCTTTGCTGCTTCCATTGTCGGCCTCTGTCCCACACGCGGAAGTTGTTGTTTGGTACCATCAATATTCATGTAGACGTTGCCACTGTTCTAGTCGACCTGCAAATTGTGCAGGTAAAAGAAATCTTGTCCAAGGATGATTTTGTGGTCGCTCATCGGACAAGACCTCCAGACCATTGCATCCCGTGGATCTACCACTTGTAGTCGTAGTGGCTCTCAGATTTTCAGAAATTGCAATATTTTTTCAATGGTTTCTCCTTCAAACAGCCCTGGTTTGGTCTGCAAACCAAATTTGCAAACCATGTCTTTGCTTACGAAGATGTGTGAAGCTCCTCCATCGAATAGTGTTGGTACCGTTATGCGACTTTTGCATCCTCAAGGTTGAACTTTTAGACTTATCACCGGTTGGTCGTCCTTGTACCCCTCGTCAAACTTTGCAATCTCAGAAACCATTTGCGGTGATGTAGGTCGTTCAGATGGGTGATCGTTTGGCACACATCACTCCGCAGGGACAATATATGCGCCTTTCACTCTTGTCCTTTGGTGTTTCCCGACTTATTCTTCTACAACTTCCTCCCCTTTTTTGTTGCTTGCTCCAACAATTACGAGCTATGTGCCTGAAGTTTCCCCAGTCGTATCAAGATCTCGTATCTCTCTGGTGGACGGTGTCCACCTCCATCGTAGTCGAGGAGTTTGTTGAATGGTTTTTCCTGTTTACATGAAAGTTGTGGCTAGGATGTCGCCAAATGTATGATTCCTGTATCCAAGCATTTTGCCTTGTGTTGTTGATCCTTTTTTCTAGTGCGATCATCTGCGACAAGTCATTTTACATCCCAATAATGGCAATTTCTTGCTAGATATCTCGTTTGAGGCTGTTGTTGTAGTGAAAGCAATCTTCTTTGGGGCGATATCTTGTCTAGTGATGATCTCGCGGAATCTACGTGTATATTCTGCCACACTAGATTGCTGATGGAGACGCTAGAGTTTGTAGCGTGTGTCAGACTTTTCATTCAGTCTTCCAAAGCCCACAAGCATCATGTGCGAGAATTCGTTCCATTCTGTTGGTGGCGCCAGCGCATCTTGCCACTGCGCTTTGATCTGCTCCAAGGGTAGAACGCCTGTGGTTAGTTGTATGAGACGGGCGACGTTGGCAGTTGATGATGCTCCACCTGTCTCGTGCTACCATTGGATGGTCTTTGAATCAGACCACCAACTTTGCGCCATGCCATGCAAAAGTACAGCCGCGAGGTCAATTTTCTTCCCATCGTCATTGACCCTTGCAGCGGTGAAGTACACCTCCAAACTCGTGAGCTACATCCAAACCGTCTGTCCCTTCAAGCTTGCAGGATCAAACGGTTCTGGTGGAGCCGGAACAATTTTGGATTCGCTTTAGTGTTGGGAATTTTTCTCGACGACCTTCGCTTCACGTGCGCTTGCGTTGTGAAGAGCCTCTATTGCAACGTTCAGCTGTTGGAGCACATGGCTGTTGATTCCCTTGAGCACGGAGATCTGGTTCACGAGTTCCTTGTTGATCATTGCCTGTCACCCCATGCCACCCGTCGTCCCTTCTCTCGTCATCGAGGCTTTCGGTAGGGGCTGCTGGCTCATCGCTGTTGGGTCCGCGACCGGATTGGTCGTCGAAGCCGTAGGGGTTGATCCAGGTAATGTATAGCCTGCCACGCCAGTATTCGCTGTCGCTTCGGTTCGTATGTATTAGCACGTCTTGCTCCTCCATTGTCAAAGTCGTCGCTGAAGACCCGCTGTTGGTCTTCGGTTGCACTTGCTCGCGTCACGTTGTAGTCGCCAAGTCTGCGAAGTCTTGTCGTGCGAGATGCGCTGACGGCTTGTGTGCGGTAGTCCTCCAGATGGCTAAGTATTTGGATGCCTCTCCAGCACCTCTGCGCTTTGATACCAAGAGTTATGCCGAATGGAGGGTAGATAGTGAAGGGGTAGAAGTTGCCAGGCAGAACACAATTTAGTATTTGGGAAACGTGAGCAATTTATAATTAGCAGAAAGTGTACTTCGATGAAAAGTGTCAAAATGATAAAAAAAAATGTATACAAGTGTCAAGTTATGAATGAGGCATAGTCGAGGTCGTTGGGTCGATTGTTGAGCAACACGTGCGGAGTTGTGTTGGTAGTGGTCAGATTTGAGGTCTGCCGAGTAGTCGGGGGACTGCAAGAATCAACGGTGAAGATGCGAGATGCATCTTTATAAATCCAGCATCGTCTTGATGCATCAAGAAGTGGACCAAAAGGTTGTGAACTACTGCAAAACTACTGTTGTAGTTTTGCGAGAGTGGTCAAAGTTTTCATAAGGTTCAAGAAGATTGATTGAGGGCAGGGATAGTTGTTAGGTTTGCGCTCGACGGTTGGAGTGAGTATTGCGGTCTCGCGACACGATGGGCTATTTGTGCGAAAACAAAAATGTCCACTCGGAAAGATTAGGGACTCATGTACGTTTGGTCTGTATCACCCCCCGGTCCTTGCAAGAATGGCGATCGAGTGATTAGCCTTTTTTCTTTTTTCTTTTTCGACTCGCAAACCCCCGTTGATGGATTTAGGGTTTTCAATGCTCGTGCGAGTGGAGCCTGCACAAACACAAAACCCTACATCCGCGAATGGGGGTTTGCGAGTCCAATAGAAAAGAAAACAAAGGCTAATCACTCCATTGCGATTGAAGAAAAACACCTTTTCCAAATATGTTTTTCTCTGAGAAACAAACCCATGTTTATCCATGCAAAACATTTCCAAACCCTAACCCAACTTACATCAGGGATTATAGGATTTCATTTTTCCGCGGGCTCCTGCTGGGCCTCATGGCAGCGGGGCCCAGCGGGTTCCCTTTTGACTCATGAGGTGTTTTGGACCTCCAACTCAAAACTCTTGCAAGCCTCTGTGTGAAAAGTCACAAAATCCTCTATAGAAAGGTTTGTATTTTTTTCTTTCATGTCTGAGGACATCATCATATTTTTGCTAGATGGGATCCGGCGTCAACATAGCGTTTACATTTGGATGTGGCATAGTTTTTTGCATGCTTGCTAGATATAGCATTAACAAAGGAGCATAAAGTTCCAGAAGTGGGTATGGCATGGTAAATGTGCAAAACATGAATGTAGCGATAGTTACCAAGAATCATGTGGATATATGGTCACTCCCCCCTTTTTCTCATCCTGTGTAATCATGAGCATCTTTACATTTAGAGCCTACTTCTCTAAATGGAAAAGGAATGGAAACTTGAGTTTCCATTCCATGTTTCTGATATCTTCAATGATTGTCATGTTTTTACATTCATATCCATATTAAGCTTTTACCGTAAGGTTTGAACACCTTTAAAAAATGAGAACTAGATTGTAGTATGTTTTGCAACTGTATTCAAGTACACTGAGGATTGGGTTTTCCCCTCTTCCAAATCATGGCTATGCATGTAAGAAATCATAGGATGAATTTGTCATTTTGCAAGGGCAATGAAATCTAACGGTTGATGTTCAACGTGGTTATGGCTCTAAAAATACCAAATTTCCTTGGCCATGTGAGGAAGGTGGAACAAAATAATTACACCACAATTTTTCTACGCATGAAAGTGAAACATCAGTGAATATGAGGAATGAAGTAGGCTACACACATAAGGTTCTTGAAAGATATGGCCATGCATATAATGCATTTGAAAAATAGGATAATGTACAGATGTTACCCTAGTAAATACAAATTTGTCATCAGTTTCAGAGTGAACCTATTCTTTTCTATTGTATTCTAAGAGTCTCTACCAAAACCAGTGGTGGAAAATGAAGAACATGTTTCACGTTATAACATGTTTTGTGACATTCGAGATTTTGGCGAAAGTGACAGTTGTTATGTACCAGATGTACACGAGCCCCAAATCTTTCCGAGTGGGCGTTTCTGTCATCACACAAATAGCCCACCACTTTTTGAGACCTAAACTTTCACTTCCATGGTCAAGGAAAAGTTTGCCAACTACCCTTGTCCTCCGATGAACCTTCTCGCAATTTCTGACAACTTTGACCACTTAAAAAACTTGACGACAAGAGTGTCACGGCCTTTCAATCGACCCCTCGACACATCGAGAAGTATCTATATTTATAACGACGCATTTGGCATCTTTTTCATAGATCTTCAAAGCCCCTCAATTCCTCGTTAGAGATTCTCCATTTGACTACTCATGACGTGACACCACACGCGTCGCTCGACGATCAACCCAACAACCTTGATTATGTCTCATTTGTAACTCGACACTTGCATACATGTGTTTGATCATTTTGACACTTGTCATCGATGTACACTTGCCAATCCTTGTAAATTGCTCAAGTGTCCCAAATTATTGAACGTGTTCTGCCTTGCACCTTCTACCTGTTCACCATCTATGCTTTGTTCGGCATAACTCTTGGTATCAGAGCGCAGCGGTGGAGGGGAGGCATTTGNCGTCGCTCGACGATCAACCCAACAACCTTGATTATGTCTCATTTGTAACTCGACACTTGCATGCATGTGTTTGATCATTTTGACACTTGTCATCGATGTACACTTGCCAATCCTTGTAAATTGCTCAAGTGTCCCAAATTATTGAACGTGTTCTGCCTTGCACCTTCTACCTGTTCACCATCTATGCTTTGTTCGGCATAACTCTTAGTATCAGAGCGCAGCGGTGGAGGGGAGGCATTTGACTAATTTACCCAACCGGTAGACTACCTCACACAAGCCGTCAGCGCATCTCACACGTCAGCACTTGGCAGAATTCAAGACTACGACGTCAAGCGAGTGAGCGCATCTGATGACCAGCAGCGGGTCTTTGGCAACGCCTTCGGTGATGGAGGAGCAGAACGTCCTTATGCACGCAAACCCTAAAGTGGCAGCGAATGCTGGCATGGCAGGCTGTGTGGCAACCAGATCAAACCCTTTGACTCTGACAACCAAACCGGTCATGGATGCGACGGTGGTAAACCAGCCCTCCCTACCAGCAGCCTGAACGTCGATAGTAGGAGCTATAGGTGGCACTAGAAGACAGGTGCGTTTCAAGGAGGAATCGGCAAACCATGTCTCCGCGCTCCAGGTGATCAACAGCCATGTGCTCCAACAACTCAACATCGCGATGGAGGCTCTTTGTAATGCAAGTGTATGGGAGGTGGTGCTCGTAAAAAAAAACACCCAACTCTTGAGCGAAGCCAAGTTTTTTCTAGCACCACCTGAACCACACTATCTTACAAACTCCAAGGGACTGACGGTTCAGATGTGGATGACGAGTTTGGAGGTGAACTTCACCGCTGCTGGCGTCAACCACAATCAGAAAAAGATTGACCTCGCGGCCGTGCTTTGGTGCGGCATGGCACTAAGTTAGTAGTTTGATATAAAGGCCATCTAATGGCAGCAAGAGACTAGCGGGGCCTCATCAACGGCCAACGATACCCGTCTCATATCACCGTCCATAGGCGTTCTACCATTGGAGCAAAATCACCCATAATGGCAAGACACGGTGATGCCACTAACCAATTGGGACAAGTTCTTACACACAATGTTTGCTCATTTTAGATGAGTGAACAAAAAGTTTGACGCTTGCTATAAGCTCCAGTGTCTCCATTAGCAGCCTAGTATGGCACAATACACGCGGACATTCCACAAGATCATCATTAGTGCAGACATCGCCCCCGATGAGCTCTATTTTCACTACAAAAATGGCCTCAAATGAGGCATTCGGTGAGCGGTCGCCATTTTTAGCATCCAAAAGGACTTATCGTGGATGATTGTAGCACCACTGAGGATCAATAGTGCCGACGACAACGCTCGGATCCAAGAATCCAACAGTTGGCGACCTCTCAATCATAGTTATCATGGGAACAAAAAGAGTAATTCGGGGGACTCTTCAACTCTAATGGAAGTGGACGCCGTCGACCAAAAAGATACGCGCACCTGTTGTAACTGTGGAAAAACTGGGCACATCACTCGCAACTGCCAAAGCAAGCAACAAGCCCAAAAGGGAAGGGGGGGGGATTCGTAGAAAAATGAGTCAGGAAATGGCAAAGGGCGGGAGTGAAAGGCACACCTCTTGTCCGTGAGGAGTGATCTGTGCCAAACGGTTGCCCATTTGAACAGCCTACAATAGTGCAGAGGGTTTCTTAGATTGCAAAGTTCAGCAAGGGGTACGAGGACCACCAACCGGCGATACTGCTAAAAGTGCAACCCTCAGGTTGTAAAAGTTTCATAACAGTATCGGCACTATTGGATGGAGGAGCTTCCCACTATTTTGTAAGCAACAACATGATTTGCAAACAAGTTGTACAGACTGGACCAAGGGTGCTTGAAGGCAAAACTGTCAATGGGAGATAGCAAAAACTGAGACTCCGAGAACCACTCCGACTACGAGTGGGAGATCTCTGGGATTCAACAGTCTGGAGGTCATGTCCTATGAGTGACCACAAAATCATTCTTGGATGAGATTTCCTGTATTAGCAAAATCCGCAGGTTGACTACAATAGCGGTAACGTCTATGTGTAAATCAACAACGCCAAGTGACAACTTCAACACTTGGGGAGGAAGACGACAGCGGAAGCAACACATGTAGAGGCAATAGAGGAAGCCGCAGAAACCAAGAAGTCACAACCTATGAAGCCGATACTGCTCAATGTGGCCATGTATTGTATACAACGAAGAGCTTGTACATGGCTTGTACATTTTGAGCCAGTGGAGGAAGAAAAAGTAGCAGTAGCTGAATCATCAGCCTCATCGGTCTCATCCGCATCAACAAAGTTTGCGATGGTACTCAAAGAGTTTGCACCTCTCATTCAATAGTTTCCGGAAGTTTTCCAAAACAAAATCCCCAAAGCCCTGCCACCTCAAAGTGATGCTGATCATTATATAGAACTACAACAGGGCAGCCGACCCATAGTTCAATGGGCCTATTGAATGAGCAATCACAAGCAAACCAAGTTAAAAAAACAGCTCAACAAAATGCTCAATCAAGGGCTCATCCGCCCATCTACGTCACCATGCATTGCACGAATACTGCTTGTGAAAAAAAGACTAGAAAGATATGGATATGCGTGGACTACCGGGCATTGAACGGCGCTAGCATCAAGAACGGCTACCCTCTTCCCCGAGCTGACAAACGGTTTGACCAACTGCGAGGGGCTCAACCTTGCACCAAAATGGACCTATGCAGTGGCTATCACAAGATCCGCGTGGCAGACGCCAAAACAAAAGACGGCATTCCAAACATGCTACAGGTACTTTGAGTTCAGGGTCATGTCATTTGGACTTGTGAATGCCCCGGCAACATTCATGGCGGCCATGAAAAACATTGTCCGCCTGTACCTCGATGATTTTTCGTGGCATATCTCAACGTTATCCTAGTGTACAGCTGCACCCCGGAGGAGCATGATGGACACCTCTGAAAAGTTCTCAAATTTTTACAAAGAGAAAAGTTTTCCAGAAAAGTCTCGGAGTGCAATTTTGGTCGCTGTTGGATCGATGTTTTGGGTCGTGTCATCAACGGCGGACGGATCACCATGAATTAAAAAAAAACTGGCAGGAGTAGCTGATTGGCTCACGCCAACCAACGTCCAAATGGTTAAATGTTTGCACACCTTCTATAACTAGTATAGGTGCTTTTTATGGGACTATGCCTGAGTGCCAACGCCTCTCTCTGATCTCACTAAAAAATGAAACGAGTGGCGATGGTGAGACAATGAACAAAAAGCGTTCACTGCTTTGCGGAACGCTCTGACCTCAGTGCCAACCCTACGATTAGCTTATCCAATGGCCGACTATGTTATGGCTATGGATGCTTCAAATCGAGCCATCGGCGCGTTCCTCTTGCAAGACCATGGCAACAAAGAGCAACCGGTTACATACATGTCACAAAAACTGTGAAGACCAGAACTCAACTAGACCATACACGAGAAGGAAATACTGGCGATCCTACATGAATTCAAGACATGGCAGTGCTATCTGGAATACTGCCAATGCATCATTTGCATCAACGACCATGCGTTGAAACATTTGAAGATGCAGCCAAACCTCAATTGACGTCAAACCCTGATGGATGGAATTCCTCGAATCCGGGTTTGACTACAATATCAAGTACCGGAATAGAAAAACCAATCCAGCAGATGCGCTCAGCCGCCGACCACACTTGATGGCTGAGGCAGCAATGCTACAACTACAGCAAGATTTTTATCTTGAGTAGTTCTTAACACGAGGCTACAACCAGTATGGCGAATATGACAAGGCGGAGTTTTGGTAACAGGTACCCTATTGGCAGCGACGATTCACTCGCTAGCTGATCATTCTCCTAAATAATGAACTCTGCCGCATGTTGCTCAAAGAATGCCACAACACCAGTCCAGGTGAGAAGACAAGATGCTCAAGAAGCTGGCAAAACACTACTAGCGGGAAAAGATGCAATCCGATGTTGCCCACTTCTGCAAATCCTGCAACACGTGTCAGCGACAAAAGTCCCATTGCACGAGGCCACTTAGACTTCTACAGTCGCTCCCCATTCTGACAAAAGCATGGACCATCTCCATGGACTTTGTCACGGGATTTCCAGTCACACCAGAGGGACATGATGCAATCCTTGTGGTTTTCGACACGTTTTCCAAAACATCTCACTTTGTTCCAATGAAGTCCATCGTCATCACCAAAGAAACAGCACGGTTGTTTCTAAACCACATCATATGACTACAAGGCATGCAGGGAACCATCACAAGCAACAGGGACGGCCGATTTACCAACCGCTTTTGGTGTTAGCTGATGAGTCGTTACAGCAGCTGGATCCAACTTTCAACAGCGTTTCATCCTCAAACCAATGGCCAAACCAAGCGGACCAGTCAGACTCTCGAACAACTTCTCCCAAAACTATGCAAACCTAACGGGACGAATTGGGCACAAAAACTCCCGAACACCAAAACCGCACATGATCCGGCAATTTGTCTACAACAAGTAAAACTCTGCTTGGTGTATGAGAAACTTCTCTCCACACTAGCTGGACTAAACTGTCAGAGCAAAATTTTCGCGGTTGATGTTTAACGCCGTGACCTCTTCACCATATGGGAAGAAAGACGGTTAACACTCACAAAAACACAAGCAACGGTGAAATGAGCAGTGACGATGTGTTTGTTGGAGGCGACAAAGATCTTCTCAAAATCCAGGGCGCTGACTGTTCAAAGCTCAAACCCCGATGGTTGGGCCCGTTTGAGATCGAGCGGATGTAAATCCCCGTGGCCGCGTGACTCAAACTTCTTGACACTATGCAAGCTCATCTCGTGTTCCAAATCAATAGACTAAAGCACTACCGAGACCTTGGCGAGAAATTCCTTGGCAGGGATGTACCTCCTTCTCCTCGTGTGGACGAGGACACAGAGTATGTCATCAAGGACATCGTCGGCCATCGCCGACGTGGAAAACTGACAAAATTTCTTGTAAAGTGGCATGGCTACGATGCTGCGCATGATAGGAAGGAACCATATGACAACCTCCGAGACGTCAATCACCTCATCAACAGATACTACCGCCGTCACCTGGCCACATGTGTATGCGCACCGGGACGTCACGATTAAATGGGGACGAAGTGTTACGTACCATACATACACAAGTCCCTAATCTTTCTGAGTGGGCATTCATGTTGTTACACAAATAGCCCACCGCATGTCGAGACCTCAATTTTCACTGTGACAGTCGAGGGAAATTCAGCCAACTACCCTCGTCCTCGGGAAAATCCTCTCGCACCTTCAACGACAGAAGTGTCACGAACTTTTGGTTGACTTCTTGACACATCAAGAAGTATCTAGATTTAGAAGGATGCATCTTGCATCTTCGCCAATGATCTTGGAAGCCCCCCAATTCCTTGGCAAAGCTTCTCGATCCGACCACTCACAACGTGACTCCACACGCGTTGCTCAATGATCAACCCAACGACGACGGCTATGTCTCATTTGTATCTCAACATTTCTACGTATGTGTTTGATCATTTGACACTTTTGATTGAAACACACTTACTGCTAATAACAAATTGTGCACGTGTCCCAAATTCTCAAACATGTTCTGCCTCACAAATTCTACCTGTTCACCATCTATGCTCTGTTTGGCATAACGACAGTAATGTATGTACATAAGGAAAGAAAGAGAGTTGGCTGCCAGCTTGTCAAACGTGAGGCCTAAATGTGGATACCACCCAAAAAAACAAAACCCTTTGCCAGTGTTGTTATCAAGATCTTTCATGGTGGTTTCCACAAGAAGTTGTAAGTAACGTGGCAACTCTGAAAGTGCACGCGTGGCAACTCTTGCACCCTAGTTACTATAACTAAATCTAGGAAGTTAAGTAAATAATTGGGGCACATTTCGCCAATCCGATGGATCAGATCGTAGTGTCACTGATAACCCTCTCTATATACATTCGTGCGTATGTGCCCTCGGGTGTGCAGTGCATGAGGAATCGGCGGTCGGTGGTGATCCACGCTGATAGCGGAGACTCCTGCTCGCCAAGCCTGTCACGTGGCGGCGTTGCTCCCTTGTCTCACGCGCTCCGCCGGCCGTCGACCCTTGCCTGCCCCCGCTAGCAAACCTATTTGTGTCCTTGTGATTCATGTGGCATACTGCGCTCGCTGTGATGCGCGACCTAGATTAGACCTCAACTTGCATGTTTGTAGGTCTAGTTTAGGTTTCCTAGTTTCTGACCTA